>SJYT01068859.1:640707-659437 GCA_006410635.1 Cephalophus harveyi
TACCCAAAGTGATATTATAATCATATCAAGTTATCTTTTATTTTTAATGAATCTGAAACTCAAAATTAGGGCTTAGATTAATAAAAGCTAAATAGGATGACAGACATGCCTCAAAATTACAAGGATAATGTCATCTTGAATCTTATTTCTTTTCTATACAATGTTAATTATCAAAAAATCACAGGTTATTTTGTTATTCTTTCTAAAGATACATTATTTGAATTTTAATAATGGACTCTTGTATATACAATGTCTCAATTCAAAGTGCTAACTCACTAACAGTATAGTTTGTGACACTAAATTAGAAAAAGAAAATGTTGATTTGAACCAGATTAAGTTAACGTTGTGTGTTTCTCCAATTACCAATAAGAAAATATCTTATGCTATTGCTATAATTCTCCAGTGGGTGTTGTTGGTGAAATGGGGAATGTCAAAGTATGAACCAATTAAGCAAATCCGATAACTAAAGTTTTATCTTCATATCACCAAGAATTACAATAACACAACTGAAAAATATTGCTATCCACTTTAGAGCACAATAACAGATAATCTAATTCTACTTTCTATAAATGTGTAGTAAAATTCTCTAGACTGTATTAGGGATAACTAACATGTGTGACTCTCATTGTTTTTAAATCCTTTTACATAAATATCTCACTCAACTCTGTGAGGTAAATGAGAACTTTCGAAGATGCAGAAAGCTCACGTTCAGAGACATTTATTGACACCTTAAGGACAGTTACTAAAAAATGAAATCAGAATTCAAACTCATCTTTCAAATCAGTATTTTATTGTTCTAGTATACCATATACATCTAGATAGATAGATGATAGATAAAAAGATATTAATAGAGGCAGACAGATAAAAACATACATATAATTTCTTCTACCAAGATACCCCCATACAAATTCGAAAATAATAAAATTGAGAACTCCCTAAGTTCCTCAGATCAGATCAAGCTTCATACTGATCTTTTGCCTCTCACTGTCAAACCTGTTCTTTCACAAACTTCTTTTAAATTTTGATTCTCTATAAGAAAACAAAAACTGCTCAAGGACATGAGTCTGACCCCCTGGCGGCAGGCATCTTCCAGATAATATCGACAGAATACACCCCTCCTTGACTGAAAGTGTCCAGGAACAGGGAATGTGGCTGCATATCTCCTGCTAAGCGCCTGAAACCCACCGTGCTCCAACCTTTGCTGCAACCAGCAGGTTCCTCTGCTTGGATTATTCTTCTAATGAACAAAGCCAGACAGGGGCCAGTGAGGTTACCAGACAAGAGGAGTTTCCTTTTCTATGAAATCTGCCTGAGTGTTTCATAAAAGAAACGCTGCCTCATCTTTTCCAGACTTTCCAATAAGCTCATATTTCTAGTACTTTCAGTCCTTGAGAAATTTCCAAAAATGTTTTTCATACGAAAATCCTTCTATGTGGGTGTATATTCTCATGCTATTGCATATGTGTATAGACTAGACTACTTGACTGTGTTAGGCCCTGATCTGAGCACTTCTATTCTATAATTGACTTACTTTTTACAATAATTCTATGTGGGGGAGTGGGTACAGTTCTTACCCCCCTTTCCAGTTCTTATCTTAAGGCTTAAGAGGATTAGTGAATAGCTGCCAGCTGTCAATGTATTGCTGCGCTCAGTCTGACTCTTTGCAACCCCCTGGACTGTAACCCGCCAGGCTCCTCTGTCCATGGCATTCTCCAGGCAAGAATACTGGAATGGGTGGCCATTTCCTTTTCCAGGAAATCTTCCCGACCCAGGCATTGGACCTGCATCTCTTTTCATCTCCTGCTTTAGTAGGTGGATTCTTTACCACTGAGCCACCTGGGAAGCCCTATTGTGCATACTTTATCTCAACTAGATTTTACAAAGTTGAAACTCTAGGGGCTGAAACAGGACCAGGCGTGTCCCTGCTCTGCCCTCACTAAGCTGCCTCAGCAACTGTACACACAATCCCCTGGTACATTCCTGGATAATCCACAGGCACTTAGAGATCTTGGCAAATTGAACTAGTCATACTACAGTTTGAGTTAATAGAAGAGGATCTCTTTTCAAAGACTATAACTTCAAAGACAGCATTTAAAGATAAGATGCTTTAAAAATACACATGGGAAACATTTTAAAACATTAATACTATGATCAGGTAAAGGTTTGAATTTCCTACTGAGATTGTAAATAAATTATTTATGACTGTGTATACTTAAGAAGATAAAGAGTATTTGTACCAAGTCTAAGATAAGTTACATGTTAAAGGTAGGAGAGAAAGGGACCATGAGAAGTAAGCAAACATAAGAAAGGACATTCTAGCCTCTGATTGAGGTCCAAAAAGGATTGGAACTTGCTCATAATTAATATGCTCTAAGTTAAATTTTGGGCTTCCCAGGTGGCACAGTGGTAAAGAATCCACCTGCCAATGCAGAAGACTAGGGTTACATCTCTGGCCTGGGAAGATCCCCTGAAGGGGGAAAAGGCAACTCACTCCAGTATTCTTGCCTGGAGAATTCCATTGACAGAAGAGCAGCCAGCTACAGTCCACGGGGTTGCAAAGAACTGGACACAACCGAGCAACTAACACACACACACATAAGTGATGTTTAGGTTCAGAAAAAATAGAAATTATTAAGCCATCCTCCAGATAACATAAAGTTCTCAATTAAACCTCACTAGGGATCATCAAAATATTATTTTTTTAGTAATCTGATGAGGACACAATATAAAATTATACTTTTTATTTTTTAAATTCCTCTTCCCACAAGGAGTGTGTGTGTGTGTGTGTGTGTGTGTGTGTGTGTGTGTGTGTGTGTGAATGATTGCCCCATAATCCTCAACCCAAGTAGAAGGCTTAGAACCATTTTAGGGTGCTATGATTTGAGACTGTTTGCTACCAGAACATAACCTAAACTGACTCACTCTCTCTCTCTGAAGAGACTATGTACATATTCTTCTTTCGAGTTAACCTGTTCTGAGGGACTGGCACATAGTACCTGGTTGACAACTGCCAGGCATGTCACATCTTTTGAATAAAGCCTGGTGATCAATGAAGCAGTAAATGTCACAGTTAAATCGCTCTCACTCCAACACCCACACTATCATCCCCAACTCAGACTGAAAGGTCAGATCACTTTGTAAATATCTCCAAAGGCTCAAGAAAGGACTTAAGATCTGGATACAGCATTCCTAATTTCTTGAAGAGTAGGCTACATGATTCATACCCTTCTGCTTACTATCCTCCTCCTCAGTCCTCAAACTTCTCTTCAATCAGTGAAAGGCCTTTTGGAAAGTTTTAATCTTTTTTTTTTTTTTAAAATATTTTGAAAGAAAACTCCTAAAAATGTAGGAGAATATTTTCTAGGTCCTGTGAGGGCGGCTTTGCACATCATACAACAAAAATTATTCATCACTGTTACACACTCTTCTCTCCATTCAGTATAGAATGAATTGTAATCCAAAGTCCTACACATGGAGTCAGAACATGAAAACAGTGAAAGAATACAACAAAGAATTGTCTCCGCCTTTGTACTCATACAGACAAATCTGCTCAATATGGAATAGGTATTTCTTCATGGTTTTTTCCACTGTATGATTTAAAGAGATTTTTGCATTAATAACAAAAATAAAAACCCTATTTTCAATTTAGTTCATAATTAAAACTCTCTTTTAACTCCTTTCAAGCCTACCTGAAGCCAAGAGAAAAGACTTTGTGCAACGAAGCTGAATGAGACATCTTACTGAAGGTCACATTTAGAACTTTGAACCTCCAATTGTTGAATGTTTCTTTCACTCTGAAAACACTGTGATCAAACAGAAGAATCTCAACATTGTCATGTGAATGACATTCATTATTCTACTTGGAGAATTACATAAATTTCTGTGCATTGACAGTGAAGGTCAACCGCCTCTTTGCACAGTGCAAGACGAAAAATAAAACCCTAACAGTTCAGTATTTTGGAGAGAAAATTTAAAAGACTTCTTGTAATACATTTTTAAGTTTAGAAAACTGTACATTTATAGACTGTAAAAACTCAATGAATTTGAAATATCCAGTTCCTTCTTAAAAATAATCCATCACATTTCTTTGAGAAGTTTATATTATATGAAAGCATTACTTCTTGCTTTTGCATAAAATCTAGGAAAATCTTCCTAGTTCAAATTGGAAACTACTCTTCATTCCACTACCATTCAATTAAAAAGAAATGATGACTTATAAAGTTATGTTTGCTTTTATTTACATAAATTAACAATAATCCCAAGCAAGTTCTTGGTCTTCTAAAATTTATATTTGACTTCACATATTATGAAGTTTTCTTTTCCTGATGTTTCCTTCCCTGATAATAATATTTTTACTGATATCAATTTTACATTGCATTTTATACTCTTCCTACAGTTTAAGAATCTATCATTATTATTACAAGAAGAAGCTGGTTTCTTTAACCACCTCTTATTATAACCTGCAATCAACATATTCATTTCTCAGGCTCCCTCTTAGCTTTTCTTAACCAAGAATAACATTAGAAGTGAAATGATTCTCCTTTATTAATGTTATTTGTGACAATCAGTTAATACTGAGTTTGAATTTCACAAATAATTGTGTACTCACATATTTGCATTTTTCAGCAAAGATTCAAGTTCAGCATGTATTTTCCCATACTGAAATAAACTAAAAAGAATTAGCAAATTCACTAGAACCCTGATTTTATTGGACTTTAGTCAGAACAAAGGACTTCCCAGGTGGCTCAGTAGTAAAGAATCCACCTGCAATGCAGGAGACCCATGTTTGATCCCTGGGTTGGGAAGATGCCCTGAATAAGGAAATGGCAAACTACTCCAGTATTCTTGCCTGGAAAATCCCATTGACAGAGGAGCCAGGTGGGCTATATATAGTCCATGGGGTCACAAAGAGTCAGACACAACTTAGTGACTGAGCAGCAGCAGGCAGAACAAGACAGTCTTCATACAATCAGGACTTTCTTTTTTAATCTTCCCATATTTCTTCATGCCTGCCTGTTTTTAATCCTGCCTCATGATTACTTACAAGAGCCCAATAAAGAAGAGCAGTTTGCCTTAGGTCATATAGAACCAGAGAGGTCTTAAGAAAACAGTGAGATCCAACTCTATCGGGGCTCTCAGATGAGATCAGATACTGCCAAACAATATTACTGTGGTAAAGCCACAAAAACAAAAATATCATTAAAAGCCACTAATATATAGCAGAAGCCTAAATCGAAGGTCTATTCGTGCATATGTGGAGAGGGGGGATGTCTGTGTATGTGCATGTGATGTCTGTGTATGGTACCTGTGTGTGTACATGGTGTTTGTAAGCATGTGTGGGTGGCGTCTACAAGTGTGTGTGTGTGCATCGAGTCTGTGTATTTGTGTCTGCATGCATGTGTGACATTTCTGTGTGTATCCATGTAGAAGAGAGGTGTGCAGGAGGACAAAGAAACAGAAACGAGGGGGAAAAGATGGTAGAAAGCCAAAGATCATTTTCCCTCTTTCAGAGCTGATGTCTCCCATGGGACCAGGAAGATTTTTGAGGCTGAAAGGTGTGGAAAATAAACATTTCACAGCCAGCTATGCCACTTAAGGAACGTTCTGATAATGAAGAAAGTTCAGGAACCCCAATCGAGACAGATGTCATATGCCCTTTAAGACTGCATTTGTGTGCATGTGTGTGTGCTCAGTTATGTCTGACTCCATGGACTACAGACTGCCAGGCTCCTCTGAGACTCTCCAGGCAAGAATACTGAAGTGGGTTGCCATTTCCTGCTCCAGGGGATCTTCCCAACCCAGGGATCGAGCCCAAGTTTCTTGTGTCTCCTGCACTGGCAGGCAGATTCTTTACCACTTGCACCACCTGGGAAGGCTGCATGGTCACAGGTCATTTTTAGTGGCCGGATTTTCTTTAGCTTTGTAGTGACATATATGGGGAAGTATAGATGACAGAATTTCAGGGTTTTTTAAAGCTTGAACCCCCACCAAATAGAAACAAAAAGGAATTCTGCCAGGCCCACTGTAGTTCTCTGTGACTTAAAAAAAAATTTCAGCAGCAGCAGAATACTTTTCAGGACACAGTGTACAGGTTTACTGCTGAACTGCCTGGATCAAATTTTTTTAATTTATTTATTTATTATTGAAGGATAATTGCTTTACAGAATTTTGCTGTTTTCTGTCAAATTTTTAAATTAATATTTTATGTGCCAGGAAAGTGTCCTCTCCTTCCCATCCCCATCTGAGGATTTATTAACAGCCCCTCTCAAGAGACCAGGAAGCAGGTCCTGAAGATACAAGAATTTTCCCTGACTATTATCTAACAAAACTTTATTTTATAGCAGTAGCTATAACCTGGCAGGTGTGAGCAAAATAAATTCAATTAAGATTTTTTTTTCCCTAACCTACATATTCCTCTAAGGAAAATAGCCTGTGTTTCACTAGATTCCAAGCTCAAAGATGTCCTATTGCTTCATCAGCCTCCAATTAACAAATCTAAACAGAGAAGGAAAAAAAATTAATTTTGCCAGCGCTTAGCCCTGCACTGTCCCAGGGATCTGCCCTGAAGGATGTCCAGGGGGACCTAAGAGTGACTTTCCATCTTTGAGTTCAAGTGTGCACATGTGGGTCAAGAATCAGGAAGTTTCCACCCTGAGGAGCACATGTCCATGTGTCTGTCACCAGCCAGGCTGCATGGCGGCCTTTGCCAATCTTCTCAGACCCACAGCTCTGAATCTTATTTTACCAAAGCCCTGACTGCCCCATCACTGATCGCTTAGCTTCACTTGATATTTCTTATGGAGACAAAATACAAAAAGGAGAAGCTACAAAGGGGAAAGTGAAAGTGAAGTCGCTCAGTCGTGTCCGACTCTTTGCGACTCCATGGACTGTAGCCTACCAGGCTCCTCCGTCCCTGGGATTTTCCAGGCAAGAGTACTGGAGTGGGGTGCCGTTTCCTTCTCCAGGAGATCTTCCCAACCCAGGGATCGAACCCAGGTCTCTCACATTGCAGGCAGACGCTTTACCATCTGAGCCACCAAGGAAGACTCCACAAAGGGAAAACGTTACAGAATTCAAAAATTCATTTTGTTTCCTCAACCTTCAAATCCTTCAATTATTTTGGATGACTATCCAAAAGTGAGATTGATGGATCATATGGCAGTTCTACTTTTAATTTTTTGAGGAAACTCCATACTGTTTTCCATAGTGACTTCACTAATTTATATTCCGATCAACATTGTACAAGGATTCCAATTTTTTTCACATCCTTGCCAACATGTATTATCTTTTATTTTTTTGATACTATATACATCCTACCAGGCGCAATATGGTAATTCATTGTGGTTTTGATTTGCATTTCCCTGATGATTAATGATGTTGAGCATCTTTTCATGTACCTACCTGTTGGCTATTTGGACATCTTTGAAGAAGTGTCTGTTCCCCCTTTATTAATTGGGTTATTTGTTGATTTTTTAGTTGAGTTTTAAGAGTTACTTATGTTTTTTGGATATATTAACCTCTTGTCGTATATATGGTTTATAAATATTTTCTCCAATTCTGTAGGTTTCCTTTTCATTCTGTTGACTGTTTTCTTTACTGTGCAGAAGCTTTTTAGTTTGATGTAGTCCCACTTGTCTACTTTTGTTTATTTTGCTTGTACATTTGGTGTCAGGGTTATTTCTTTCGACTGGATTTCCTTAAGCCATATACTTACTTCAAAGACCTTCTTTGTTAAAGCTCTTGCTACATATTGCTAAACTGCATAAGTTTCTAGTTTATACTATCAGAGGCAATAACAAACCCTCATTCTAGCACCAATTATCTTTTTTAAAAAAATAATAAAAATACAACTTTTCTTCCTTATTTCACTTTACATTTCTCTACTGGAGAAGATAAACATTATCTCTACAGTAGTATTTTCTTACCCGGTACTTTGTAAATGGTCTTCCTTTCCAGGATATTTTAACATTGATATCTATTGTTTTTTTGATATATTGTGAAGACTTTAGTTCTTAGTCTGTCTCTTATTCAGTTTAAAAAATGATAATGAAATTCTATCAACTATGTAAGAGATTTCCAAATATCGCTAGCTAAATAAAACAGAATTTGATGAAGAATCCAACAGTTACCATAGATAGGAAGAAGTTCAAACTGAGCTAAAGATCTCATTGAAAGAAAGATTTCCAGAAATCTCCCCTTTGGGGAAAGTGAGGAAGGCTGTCAGGGAGGTCTCACAAAGTGGCCAGAAATAGAAGATTAACCGAGATGATCTGCAAAGAACGATGGTTATAAAATAATCTGCCTACATAAGACAATCAAGACATCTAAAATTTCATCATTAGAGTAACCTATGAATGCCTCTTTTCATGCCTTCATAGAGAAGCAACATATCCAAATTTTTTACTGAAGTATGGCTGACATTCAACACTGCGTTAGTGTCAGGAGTACCACATGGTGATTTGACATGTACACATTACGCAATGATCACCGTGACAAGTCTAGTAACCATTTGTCCCCATACAAAGTTGTTATGCTATTGACCACATTCCTTATGCTGTATATTATATCCCATGGCTTATTTATTTTATACCTGGAAGCTTTTTAACCTCTTTATCCCCTCCCCCTATTTCACCCACCATCCCACCCCCGCCAAGTAATACATATAGTTAAAATCTGTGTGCGATTTATAAGAGCTACTTTCCTTTTCATGAGAAAAACTGAACATGTGGGAAGCATCATCTCCCAATGAAGAGAGAGTTTAAAGAAGCATAAATGCCTCCAACATCAGTCATACTTCAGTTAAGAGACAATTTTTTCTCAGGCTGGTATTTTACTGATTTTTTTCCTTGACCCACAACCTCCTTCTCTCCTTTTCCATCATCATCAGTCTTCCCTCAGAACACCTGGGCTCTAGTTTCACTTCTTCCAGAAACAGAAGGTACAGCTTCAAGCTGCCATTGATTGCCTGGTCTCAATTACTTAGAAATTAGGTGTTGAGCAAAATGATCACTCTGAAATCTTATCATTTTTAAGTGTTGAGGTTTTAATAGTATTTGTGAAGGGAAAGGGTGAAACATCCTACCAACTGTATTGATTTTGCTGAAAGACAATGTCCAAATCCCTTAGGACAAAAAAAAAAAAAAAAACTATTTAGGTGTTTCACTGTCTAATCCAAAGCAAAAATGAAATGTCATGAGATGTAATTTTTAACTATTATATTAGTATACCGATTTGCTATTTTTAGACCCTTCAACTTGAGAAACAAAATAAAATGTACATCATTCAGTTTGGGAAAATATTCTTTTCGGGCTGGTTATCCTGGGGCAGGACTGAACACACACACCTACCAATCCCCACTAACAAAACCGTGAAGGAGATGTTTTTATAAGAAAGCATAAACTTATTAATACAAGGAGACTGGAAAAGCAGTGGCAGGCGTGCAGGGAGTGAAGAAGGAATCAGCAGAACACAGAGGTTTTCAGGGCAGTGCACTACCCTGTATGACACTATAATGGTGGATACATGTCATTATACCTTCATTAAAACCATAGAATATACAACACCGAGAGTGAACGCTAATGTAAAAAAGTGGAAGGTGGATCTGGAGAAGCAAACAGAAAGTGCCAGCTCAGAATTACTCATCTTGAGCTTTTCTGCCTAGAAAACACTACCTTGGTCCATTTTCCAGGGTCTAAAATGTTTTTCATCACCTCCTTTTGTAAAGTAGGAGGTGACATAGTGTTTTCATTACCTCTGATTAAAACTCTTTCACAGCCAGGATTTTCAAGTTACCTTAAAACACAGTCTTTGAAAAGCATTTAACTCTCAAACCCATTAAGAGATTTTCTTGTTTGTTTTTATTAAACTATTTATTACACAGTGGGCGTTTAACAACTTGGTTTCAATGACCAGCAATGGGTCATAATAGTAATTGAAAGAAACACTGAATCTGCCTCGGAAAGGCCAAACTGGCCTTTAGTCTATCCTAGTTCTCCTTTCTTAGACTGGGAGGCGGGCTAGTTTTCAGGGCTTTATTTGCCTCTTTGTTTCCTTTTAAGACTTAAGGAAGAAAATTCTGGCAAACTTCTTAGAGATGTATGATGCCATAAGACTATGTTAATTTGACGTCTGTTAATTTCATTCTTCAGCTGTAATATATCCTATCTATAAGAACCACTGCTTTATGCTTTGTAACACAAACCAGCAGGCTGACATCAACTTCATTTTTGTTTCTTTTCTGACAATCAATTATTTTATGAGAAAAGCTAAGACAATTTCATTTTTGACAGCTTAAAACAAAACAGACTTCGGTATCCTACCCTGTGAACTTTGCCAGTGTCCTGCTGCTGCTGCTGCTAAGTCGCTTCAGTCGTGTCCGACTCTGTGCGACCCCACAGATGGCAGCCAACTGGGCTCCACCATCCCTGGGATTCTCCAGGCAAGAACACTGGAGTGGGTTGCCATTTCCTTCTCCAATGCATGAAAGTGAAAAGTGAAAGTGAAGTCCCTCAGTCGTGTCTGACTCAGCGACCCCATGGACTGCAGCCTACAGGCTCCTCCATCCATGGGAGCTTCCAGGCAAGAGTACTGGAGTGGGATGCCATTGCCTTCTCCGTGCCAGTGTCCTATTTCCATTTAACTTAAGTTGCAAGTTCAAACACAGACCTGATGTACAGAACTCTTAAATATCCGAAATGTTCTGAGCTGGGGTTTTTTTGCAAGAGAAATGAATAAAACAGACACACAATAAATCAGTATTTCTAATAAAAATGCTACTCTGCTCACTATAATTTCCATTACCTCTTCTATTCTTTCAATTTACAAAATGAATTCCCTCCTTTCTCACAACAGACTCAGGATTTTAGACCAAAACCCTGTAGTTATACTACTGTCCACAGTAGGCTCACAATGTATGTTTCACTTATTTTTTATTATCACCCCTGAAAAATCTACCCACTCTTTTTCACTAGTGGTCAGTGATGATGTCAGGATCTCTTGTACTCTCAGTATTCCAGTGAGAAGACTACACTCCTTTCTAACTAACTTGCTGACTTTTCTGCATCTCCGAAGTGCTCTAGGCCCCTCCTATTAAGTTTAAAATTAAAAGGTACTCAACTTGTACTCGGAGAAGGCAATGGCAACCCACTCCAGTACTCTTGCCTGGAGAATCCCATGGATGGAGGAGCCTGGTAGGCTATAGTCCATGGGGTAGCTAAGAGTCGGACATGACTGAGAGACTTCACTTTCACTTTTCACTTTCATGCATTGGAGAAGGAAATGGCAACCCACTCCAGTATTCTTGCCTGGAGACTCCCAGGGACAGAGGAGCCTGTTGGCCTGCCGTCAATGAAGTCGCACAAAGTCGGACACGACTGACGCGACTTAGCAGCAGCAGCAGCAGCAACCTATACTAATGCATGAAAATATCAAAACATCATTTCTGACTGATCTTCAATTGATTCCAATGCTACCTTTGGAGAATAGGAAAAAAAAATAGTTGGAAAATAAGCATTTCTTATAACTGAACAATAGATCTGCAGTATGTTCTCACAAGGCAAAGGAAGAAAAAAGTCTAGAAGGCATCAAATCACTTCCAGGTGGTTAAAATGAGAGTATTCATTCTTTCAAGGAGAATCATATAATTAATGGAAAGTGTTCATATCTGCTACAAAGGCACTGAAAATATTCTCTCAGTTGCTAAACTGGTTCCCAATTTATTTTGCAAAAACTGAAATATTTCTTCCCAGTATTTGTTCAAACACCATAAAGTGACCTGGTGATTTACCCGTTACTAGTCAAGGCTATGGTTTTTCCAGTAGCTATGTATGGATGTGAGAGTTGGACTGTGAAGAAGGCTGAACACCGAAGAATTGATGCTTTTGAACTGTGGTGTTGGAGAAGACTCTTGAGAGTCCCTTGGACTGCAAGGAGATCCAACCAGTCCATTCTGAAGGAGATCAGCCCTGGGATTTCTTTGGAAGGAGTGATGCTAAAGCTGAAACTCCAGTACTTTGGCCACCTCATGCGAAGAGTTGACTTATTGGAAAAGACTCTGATGCTGGGAAGGATTGGAGGCAGGAGGAGAAGGGGACGACAGAGGATGAGATGGCTGGATGGCATCACCGACTCGATGGACGTGAGTCTGAGTGAACTCCGGGAGTTGGTGATGGACAGAGAGGCCTGGTGTGCTGCAATTCATGGGGTCGCAAAGAGTTGGACATGACTGAGTGACTGAACTGAACTGAAAATGCTAACCAGTATAGATAA
Organism: Cephalophus harveyi; assembly: GCA_006410635.1. Classification (NCBI taxonomy): domain Eukaryota; kingdom Metazoa; phylum Chordata; class Mammalia; order Artiodactyla; family Bovidae; genus Cephalophus; species Cephalophus harveyi. Next base: position 652,975 of record SJYT01068859.1, read on the forward strand.
TCTCAGTGGAATAAACTATAAGAAATTTTCAAAATTTCCAAACTATCCACCATAATAAGCACTTTTCACCCATGATTCATGGGCATTTAGCCCTGTTATTCTCTACCTACTGCCCATCTCCTTTCAACAGCCTTTTCATGATTAATCATTATCTCCTCCCTCTGGTGTATTCTTTGTGCATTTACAAAATCAGAATAGTAGAGCACATTGCCTAATAGTTCTTTGGGGTTTTGCTACTGCTCTTTTTCCTTAACTAAATTATAACCTTCCTGAAAGCATAGTACATGCATACTAAGTTGCTTTAGTCATGTCTGACTCTTTGCAACCCCAAGGAATGTAGCCCACCAGGCTCTTCTGTCCAAGGGATTCTCCAGGCAAGAATACTGGAGTGAGTTGCCATGCCCTTCTCCAGGGGATCTTCCTGATTCAGGGATCGAATCCCAGCTCCTGCACTGCAGGTGGATTCTTTACCAATGAGCCACTGGGGAAGCCCTGAAAAGCATAGTATCTGCCTTTAAATTCTTTTCTAATATTCCAGTCATTAACCAAAAGAAGGTCCCCTGCGTGAGTGACACTAAACTACTCAGACCTCCTGTTCATCTCAGGAAGTTCTGCACCTTATGGATGGCTTTAAGAATTCTGCTTCTCTTAGGAATCTTCTAGTTGGAAGTAGGAGAAAACTCTCACATTGACTTACACAAAAAAATATTTCCTTTAAATGAAAGGTCACACTAAGTAGGAACTTGAGAGATTCTTTATTCGGGACTCAGATGTTATCAGCAGTGTTCTTTGCTTCTCTCCCTGCAGTGAGTCCTGCAACTTCAGGCTCCTCTTATCTTTACACACAATCCAGAGCCAGAGCAAAAGTCAAGCAAAAGCTCCGACAGAAGCCTGGGTTGAGTCTTTGTAGGTGAGATTGGCCAGGTCAGTGTCTCTGACTGGCTTAGCTTGGGTAAGGAGACCAGGGTGGAGGCAACTCCAACCCAAAGTTTCTGGGCCAGGAGGGGAGGCAGAATGGCCTCTAGGCAAAACTGTGGTGGGGGAACCTGGACACAGTGGAACAAAACCAACCCATAGCCACTTGTGGGACTGCATCCACTTCTGCCTTTCAGGTAATTTGCTATTATTTTCCTTAGCAATAAATTTTGTCAGATTAGTAACCCTGTGTGGGGTCCATAGTGTTGCTATCATGTTCCCTAATGGCAAACACATTTCACAAGACTGTGGAATGAAATTCTTATTTTTTTCCTTCCAGAAATGATTTCCAGATTTGTATGATATAAAATAACAGATATACTAATGATGTACTCAGACTTCCACTGTCCTTTAGCGTACTCTTCTCAAGATCTCAATATAACAAAATCATGTGATTCTCACTCATTATCTGTCTTTTGACATATGAACAACTATAACACCATAGATAAATACTTTCTATCAATTTATGAAGTCTAATTTTTGTATTAATCGTCTGCAATTCTTAATAGGGTCCTAAAAGATCTCCCTGAGTTAACAGGTCTTGACTCATGATTTTAGCTATTTTTACCACATCTAACATGGCACTAAAAGCTCCCCATGGCAAGAGGGAATGTGTTAAAAGTCCGTGGCTAATGTCTCTCCCTTGTTCCTTGGTCCCTTCCTTAAGAGGCCCATCCTTTTAGCACTTTCAGGCAGGCAACTGTGTTCACCAGTGTCACTGCCTTTTTCTCCTTTGTAAACACTTGAGAAACAAGTCAAATGTCATTCTATCATTTCCTCTCCTTCTTGCTTCTTTTTAAATACTTTGGAAGAAAGTTATTTTTCCAAAAATGTATTTGGACTTATTCATCCAGCAAAACTGTATCTTTGCATATTGTGGAATAGTTTTGAAGCAATGCCAAGGATAAGAGTCAGACACGACTGAGCGACTTCACCTTCACCTTCAAGGATTTTTTAGTTTAGTTTTTGCTTGTTTGGCTTTTTTTTTTTTTTTTTTTTTTGCTCCTTGTCAATTTCATCCCACATTTATTCTTTTTCATAAACTTGACTTTTTTCCATTCAAATTTCTGTCAGATTTTTTATCTGTCCTATCTTCTTTCCCTGAAGGCATCTTGAAAGTGAAAGTGAAGTCTCAGTCCTGTCCGACTCTTTGCAACCCCACAGACTATAGCCTACCAGGCTCTTCTGTCCATGGGATTTTCCAGGCAAGGGTACTGGAGTGGGTTGCCATTTTCTTCTCTAGAGTATCTTCCCAACCCAGGGATCAAACCCAGGTCTCCTGCATTGCAAATAGGTGCTTTACCTTCTTAAAGATGCCTTCTCCAAACATCTCTTCAAAGGACTAGGATACTGCTTAAACCTAAAATCACCATCCTAAAATTATTTCTGTTTTATTATCCACTTGTCAAAAATGAAAACTGAAAGAAGTCATAAAATATTGTTAAACTTATTAACATTTTGTATTTACATATACAAACACCATAAATCCCAAAATAGTCAGGTGAAGTCCTGGATATTTTTACCTATTGATTTTAATTAAATTTAAGTTGTCAGGATTGCAAGTAAGAGAGAAAGGAGAAAGAGATGGAAAAAAAAAACCACGAGCAAGCTTTTTATCCCAGCTCTTGGGGGAAAAAACTAATAAGCCACCTCCACAGTGAATTTCTAGTGAATCATTAACCAGGGATTTGTTGCCTTGGTTACTGAGCCAGGTAGAGATTTCAGAAAAAAAGCAATGTGACCTATGAGCTCAGGAAACTGAAGAAGTGAAATTTCTGCATGATGATATTTGCAGTTTCTACAGAAAGAAATGAAAAGAGTAAAAAACGTATGTTAAAATAAAATAGAAAAAGGATATCTTGATTTTTGTCCCAACGTCAAGACATTTATACGCACACACACTTAATAATAGCATCTCAGTGTTAGTTTGCTTATGAGATTTTATAACAGACCAGTTCCAATATATGAGACAACTTCCATCCTAGAAAACAGAATACTGTACTCACCAGTGGCCTCTGGACATGGGCTTTTTCATTGAGTTACGGTTCTATGATTCTTTGCATTATACTGTATCAAAATAAAAATCACAATAATATTCCTGCTGCTGCTGCTGCTAAGTCGCTTCAGTCATGTCCGACTCTGTGCGACCCCAGAGACGGCAGCCCACCAGGCTCCCCTGTCCCTGGGATTCTCCCCAGACCCAAAACCAAAAGGAAAAACTAGAGTCAGAATTTGAAGGTATGACTTCAAGTAGTAAGCCTTTACCTTTATTACAAAACTCAGGTTCACACTCAAGACACCAGTGGTTTTCTAACTAACGCCTGCCCAGTGATGGGAGAGACCATTGTATCCATAATAGTTCATTTTGTTCCGTTTCTCTGGAGAACTCTGGATCTTACAGGATCCAAGCCCTACATCTTATATTTTTTGTGCCAATTCTCCAAGCCAGTCCAGTTTATACTAAAACCAAGACCTGAGGATAGGAAGTAAATGGCTGGCAAAGTCACAACTGCCCTTTAAAGAGAATAGGGCATCTAAATAAGAAAACTTAAGAACCTTAACTTCTGTCCATGGCTAGTGATAAACAGGCAGCATGACATGGCCAGCAGGTCAGAGGCTCTGGGATCCGCTGGCTTGGGTTTGCATTCCAGCTCGAATGCTCACGGACTGGGTGGCCCGGAAAGTGGAACTAAACTCAGTTTACTGTCAGCTATGCAAAGGGAATAATCACACCTAATCCAGAAGACTGATTGTTGTCAAAATCCAGTAAGATAATACAGGCAAAGCTTCTAGCTCAATAAAAATTAGTATCTTTCTTTCCTCCTATTTCTCAGCTGCAACCCTCTTACTTCCATTTTTCATTTAAAAAGTAAATTTCCTGAGATATTTAAACTTGAGATTCTAAAATTTAGAACATTTTCCGTACACATCTGTAAGTGATACTTTTTCTTTAAGTGCAATATTACTAGGATTTTCTTGGTCTGGAACCCCTCAATACACATAAACAAATAAATACTTTAAAGCAAAGCTGAAAACAAAAGTTAAAAGGGTCGACTTAAGGTTCAGATTGAGATGTAAATTCCTAAAACATGCACATCATTTAATTTGTGCCCACATTGGAATGTGGTCACTGAGTGTTCCCACCTGGTCTTATAGCCTCAGACAGGAGGTATTCATGATTAAGATATATTCTCAATCATAAACTACTCTGGGTTTGCAATCTTCCCATCATCCTGTATCTGCAGTTGCAAGATTTCTTTCACCATCATTTATTCAGTTTGGGAAATACTTAAAGTTCTCTGTTCAAGCTTAGCACTGGACTAAGTTAAATGAGATGAATAGTTAGCATCTGCAATTTATCACAAATTCAACAGAAAATGCTGAGATTTGCTTTATTCCCAATCAGGCTTTATTTAGACTTCCCTTTTTATGACCATAATGGGCTTTCTGCCCTCATTTCCTGTCAAAGCTCTTAGATGCTTATTACTTGATATTTATTTATCCTTCACCTTTCAGAGGTAGCCAAATCCTAAGATGTTTAAATATATGGCACAGATTTTGAATTTTTTAGGGCTCACTTTTAGTTAGCATTATCTTGCCAGTGGCAATAACAAAACAGCAGAAATACCACTGGGGCTTTGAATCATCTGCTTAGTAAAACTTTCTTTTTCTTACTTCCTCCATGATTCAAATATTACCTTATATTTCATATACAAGAGATGATTTTTAAATATTAGTCAATAAGATTATGTATTTAATAATGATATATGAAGGTAGCCATTTTACAAAGAACATTTTTACTCTATGATCCCCTATAATTTCCTGTAGAAGTCCGTTACGTGAACATGGACCTTTGGCCTATTTAATGTCAAATATTGGGGTAGATATAACAAAAAAGTATAAAGTGGTTTCTGCTTTCAAGGGGTTGATAGTCTCCCGGAAATGAGAAGCATATAAGCAAATCATTATTGTATCATTTTGTCAAAGCTTCCCTGGAAAGACAGCCTGGGGCAGGATGAACTCTGAAGGTTTGTTTGCAGTGCACGATGCCCAGGAAGCAAGAGTAAGGAAAACTGTAAGTAGACCTGGGAAGATGGGGGGCGAGGCAAAGGGACACATCACTGGGTTGGCAACTGCTTCTCAAAGAATCCTGAAAAGACACGGCAGGCCACTGGTAGTGCATTTTCTCAGCTACTCGGATGTCTGCATGAGACACTCTGTGTAGAGAGAGAAGCCTGTGGGAAAGAAAGAGGACCTTCCTAGCTGGCTGGCCTTCTGCCAGTTTCCATTGAGTGATTTTTGATGCAGTAGAGAATCGATACGCGTGCCAGTCAGTTTGCACCATCAAGCCCTTAGGCAGCCCCTGAGAAGCCAGAGGCAGGCATGCGGCTGGTTGATCTGCCACCATGGTAGGTAAAGCAGAGCTCACAGAGAAAGATCTGGGAGATAGATGAGCCCAAGAGACTCTGGAAAAGCACACACAATGGATCAGGCACAAACAGGATGCAATAAAGCTAGGTAAAAATGTTAGGAAAACTCGGACAAGGAGCCACTGAGGAAAGCTGAGGTGACTGTGGCTGGAAGAGTGAACTGATGGAATTACATTTTTGATGAAAGAGTATATGCATATTATGTATACATAGTAGAAGATAGCATACTGGTTCTTAGAATGGTCCACATTGTTCAATCTAAGTCTTTAAATCTGTATCAGTGTGTTGGCTATGTTCTCTAACAAGAAATCTCAGCTCCCCTAGGGGCAGTAGGCTTAACAAAGGATGTGGTTTGGAGGAGAAACCAACAAGCCCATGTACGGCCCATTCAAACATGTTAGAAGAGTTAACATCAGCTTCCAAAGGCTGAAATTGATAGCTGACCATCTTCTACGACTCTATCATGTCCTGCCCATGTGACCTTTCTATCCTTTCCCAGATAAATTCCTCAGAAGGAAAAATAAGCAAAGTCAAATATAGAGGTGATAGCTAGCCTAAGATTTTTGGTTTTATGGTGCTTTGGTTTAATTAAAACTGTACCTTTTAGAATTCAGCCTCCATATAGGCTGCTGCTGATGATTCAATTTGTGGAACCATATAATCAGTCATTTTCTCATTTTATGGGTATTAAAGTATAAGTAGATGAGCAAAAGATGTCCTTTTCATTATAGGGGACTGGAATGCTAAAGTAGGAAGTCAAGAAACACCTGGAGTAACAGGCAAATTTGGCCTTGGAATGCGGAATGAAGCAGGGCAAAGACTAATAGAGTTTTGCCAAGAAAATGCACTGGTCATAGCAAACACCCTCTTCCAACAACACAAGAGAAGACTCTACACATGGACATCACCAGATGGTCAACACCGAAATCAGATTGATTATATTCTTTGCAGCCAAAGATGGAGAAGCTCTATACAGTCAACAAAAACAAGACCAGGAGCTGACTGTGGCTCAGATCATGAACTCCTTATTACCAAATTCAGACTCAAATTGAAGAAAG
>SJYT01068862.1:0-23360 GCA_006410635.1 Cephalophus harveyi
ATTGTAAAGAAATGCATGACCTGAACTTTAAATGGAATCTTATAACACAATTATTAATATTCTTATATTTCTGTATCCACTACTATATTCAACTTTTGTTTCCTTCAGGTTTTAGTCTCCATCTATTCCATTTTGATCTCAATTGATTCACAATCTTCTTTATATTTGCGTGCCCTGAAAATTTTCTGTGCATGAGTGATCTGATGTCACATAAACTGGAATGACAGTGAATAAAAAATCCAAAATTTAGATTTAACAATTACTGAAGAGCTTTCCCTTTGGGCATCAATCAAGAGCTAAATATAAGTTATCATCAAGCAATTCTAAAAAATGATTTCTCCCACTACAGCAGCACAGAGTATTAAAACAACGCTTCTGTGAGAATAGTCTCCTTCATCTAGTGTGTTTCTATTTATCTTTGTATCTCCTATGTCTTTTACATTGTGTATGCTGATCTATTCTATTTGGAGCATAGACATTATAACTTCATTGTGAAGCCCATACTTTAATATTTAATGTGATTTTTTGAATAAATCACAAATATGGAGTTGATATTTACTACAAATATGGAGTTGATATTTCTGTAAGACCCCAATACCTCAACATGAATCATCTTTAACTTACAATACCAGTGATTGATCCATATAGCCCATTATTTTCTTTTAATTTGCTAGTGGTTAGTCTGAAGCTCATCAAATACGCCAATAGAAATATCCTGGCATGCCTTTTTCTGCCTAAAATCTGATAGTACCTCTTTGACTTTTTAGACAATTTAAACATAGGCTTTTTTCACCCAGATAGTTCTCAAAATTTATGATATATTAAAAATATCTTGAAAATTTTTTCAGTGTTTTTATAATTACATTCTTATATATTTATATTTATATATATACATATATATAAACCTTAACATAATAAATCTTTTCCATAAGTTCTTATTATACCTCTACACTAGTAAGAATAAAACTTTGTTTAGTATTCATCTACGCATGTATTTTCTATCTTCTTGCATGAGGAATGTATAAGCAAATGTAATAATTTACATCAGAACACTTTTCCTTAATATTCATTAGAAACCTAATGCTTGAGTTTATTTTCTCACCATTAAAAAATGAGCTCTTCTAAGAAATGTTTATAGAAACAGGGTTGCATCTAATGAAAAATATGCAAAAAATAAATAAACAATTTCTGAGAGTGTGAATGTTTAAAACATCCATATGACCTTTACATTTTCTTGTCTCAACAAAAACATTTACTACATCTGCTTGTAAAAAGTGTTTTACTCAATTTGACAATAGCTTCAGGTAGAATTGGGATGTATACTGGGCTCTTAGGCATCATTTTACTGTTGTTCAGTCACTACATTTTGTCCAGCTCTTTGCGACCACTTGTACTGCAGCATGCCAGGCCTCCCTGTCCATCACTTTTGCATCATAGGTGTGAATATTCCAGTTATTCCAGAATTACATTTTTGCTTGTCTCTTTGCTTTATGAGAATTTATTTTTTTAGTTGTTGCTTGAGAGATTCTATATAAGTGCAAATACTTGCTTTGCATTGTTGACATAGACATGACTAATGGAATCTAGTGCTTAATAAAGTCCAGACCCTTCAATGCATGTGTTCAGAGAAATAGTGTGCTGATGTTTAACAAGCAATTATCAGGAAAAAAAATGCAGTTATAGTATAAATTTTACTAATCTATTTTACAAATAATAAATAAATAAATAATAAATAATAAAACATGAAATAAGCTTCATTGTAGGTTCTATATACCCAGTTGATTTTCACAGAATGATTTCACTGACTTTTACCAAACTACATAACCAAGCTTTTCAACCTTTGGTTGAAAACTCAGCACAATTTGATAGATGGATTTGAATCTGACACCAGCACTCAAATGTGCAGTTACAGTCAGAAGTTTCAGTTTACTCAATAATTGATAGAAGAAGATTTTTTGTTAATTGGAAATATATGAAAGATTTGAACAACTTTATCAATAAAATTGACCAAATTGACACTTTTAGAACATTCCACTCAACATCAAAGAATACTTATTGTTTCCAAAATAACATAAAGTATTGTCATACTAGATCCTATTCTGGGTGACAAATAAGTCTCAAGAAATTTATAAGATTCAAGTCATACATTGTATGTTTACTGAAGACTGTGTAATTAACTTAGAAATCAATATGGCAAGATATCTGGAAAATCCACTATTTGCAAACTAAATAATATATTACTATGGAATCCACAGGTCAAAGGAAATCAAAGAAAATTATTAAAGTGTACTTTAAACACAATAACATGGAATTCAGTTCAGTTGGGTTCAGTTCAGTCACTCAGTCATGTCCGACCCTTTGCGACCCCATGAATTGCAGCACACCAGGCCTCACTGCCCATCACCAACTCCTGGAGTTCACTCAGACTCACGTCCTTCGAGTCTGTGATGCCATCCAGCCATCTCATCCTCCGTTGTCCCCTTCTCCTCCTGCCCCCAATCCCTCCCAGCATCAGAGTCTTTTCCAATGAGTCAACTCTTCGCATGTGATGGCCAAAGTACTGGAGTTTCAGCTTCAGCATCATTCCTTTCAAAGAAATTCCAGGGCTGATCTCCTTCAGAATGGACTGGTTGGATCTCCTTGCAGTCCAAGGGACTCTCAAGAGTCTTCTCCAACACCACAGTTCAAAAGCATCAATTCTTCGGCGCTCAGCCTTCTTCACAGTCCAACTCTCACATCCATACATGACCACAGGAAAAACCATAGCCTTGACTAGACGGACCTTAGTTGGCAAAGTAATGTCTCTGCTTTTGAATATGTTATCTAGGTTGGTCATAACTTTTCTTCCAAGGGGTAAGTGTCTTTTAATTTCATGGCTGCAGTCACCATCTGCAGTGATTTTGACAAATTACTGGAGACTGAGCACTTACTAGGCTGAGAGTGAGAATTATCCAAGGATTATCTTTAAAAGGGGGTCCCCACTTGTCTGTAGGTTTTGCTTCCACTAATCCCACCAGGTGTTCAAGCTGAGAAGCTAAGAAAGATCTCCTTCTGATTCAGGCAAGAAGCAGGAAAAGGAACCATTCTGAAATAATCCCCAACTATTCTTCATACAATGACCTATACTCCAAGGGAAAAGACTTTACCAAAAACATTTATGAAGGTCCTTCTAGGCTCACTAAAATACTGAGATCTAATCATAAGATCATAGAACGATACCCTCTGCCACAACTTACAATCAATGTATTTTCCCCCAAGTAATTTCAAAGGGAAATCTTTATGGTGCAAAGGCCTAAAAGATAGCAATTAACCATACTTAACGAAATTAACGTCAGTGATAAGACATCTAGATAACATATTCTCCCTGAAGTACTGAAAAAGACATAATGCCTCTGTGGTATTTTCCACAGAAGCTTTTTGCTGTTGTTGTTCATCTGCCCAGTTGTGTACAACTCCTTGTGACCCCATGGATTGCAGGACACCAGACTTCACTGTCCTTCACTATCTCCTGGAGCTTGCTCAGACTCATGTCCATTGAGTCGATGATGCCATCCAACCATCTCATCCTCTTTTCCCCACTTCTCCTGCCCTCAATTTTTCCCAGCATCAGGGTCTTTTCCAGTGAGTCAACCCTAAATATCAGGTGGCCAAAGTATTGGAGCTTTAGCTTCAGCATCATCCTTCCAATGAATATTCAGGATTGATTTCCTTTAGGATTGACTGATTTGATCTCCTTGCAGTCCAACGGATGTTCAAGTCTTCTCCAATACCACAGTTCAAAAGCATCAATTCTTCAGTTCTCAGCCTTCTTTATGACAAAATGTGGTCCACAGAAACTATACAACCTCAAAACAGTTGTGAGAAAACACCAGAAAAAGTGGGAGGAATTCTAAAAATTACCTGCTCAGTGCTCTTCAAATATATTAAGGTCATGAAAAACAAGGAAAGACAGGATATTTTCACAAATTGGGGAAATCAAAGGAACATAATCTCTAATTCAATGAAGGATTTAAGATTTGATCTTCAACGAGTAAAGTATATTGATAGAAAAATTGATGAAATTCAAATAAAGCATGTAATTTAAACATTATTATTGTAACATAATTACCCTGTTTTCCACTTGGATTTTGGTGAAGAACCGACCTGACAATGCAGGAAATGTTAGAGACATGGGTTTGATCCCAGGATTGGGAAGATCCCCTGGAGGAGAGCATGGCAATCCACTCCACTCTTCTTGCCTGGAGAATCCCATGGACAGAAGATGCTGGTGGGCTACAGATCATGGGGACACAAAGAGAAGAACAGATTGAAGTGACTTAGCACACATGCACAACCCAATTATTTACTTTCAATAATGTTCTATGCTTATAGATAAGAAGTTGCACTTACAGAAAGTGGTGTAAAATATTAATATATAAGGGAGCTTTGGTACTATTTTCTCAGTCTTTTAAATCTGAATTTATTCCAAAATAAAATCTATGTCTAATCTCATTTCCAAAGGCAAGAATGTTCCTAACTATGATTCAATTTCAGTTCAGTTTAGTAGCTTAGTTGTGTCTGACTCTTTGTTACCTCATGGACCACAGCATGCCAGGCCTCCCTGTCCATCACCAAATCCCGGAGTTTGCTCAAACTCATGTCCTTTGAGTTGGTGATGCCATCCAACCATCTCATCCTCTGTCGTCCCCTTCTCCTCCTGCCCTCAATCTTTCCCAGAATCAGGGACTTTTCAAATAAGTCAGCTCTTCCCATCAGGTGGCCAAAGTATTGGAGTTTCATCTTCAACATCAGTCCTTCCAATGAACACCCAGGACTGATCACCTTTAGGATGGACTTGTTGGATCTCCTTGCAGTCCAAGGGACTCTCAAGAGTCTTCCCCTACATCACAGTTCAAAAGCATCAATTCTTAGGTGCTCAGCTTTCTTCACAGTCCAACTCTCACTTCCATACATGACTACTGGAAAAACCATAGCTTTGACTAGATGGACCTTTGTTGGCAAAGTAATGTCTCTGCTTTTTAATATGCTGTCTAGGTTGTCATGGGCTTCCCTGGTGGCTCAGAGGGTAAAGCATCTGCCTGCAATGTGGGAGACCGGGGTTCAATCACTGGGTCGGGAAGATCACCTGGAGAAGGAAATGCAACCCACTCCAGCTTTCTTGCCTGGAGAATCCCAAGGATGGAGGAGCCTAGTAGGCTACAGTCCATGGGGTCGCAAAGAGTTGGACACTACTGAGCGATTTCAATTTCACTTTCACTTTCAGGGTGGTCATAACTTTCCTTCCAGAAGCAAGGGTCTTTTAATTTCATGGCTGCAATCACCATCTGCAGTGATTTTGGAGCCTCCAAAAATACAGTCAGTCACCATTTCCACTGTTTCCCCATCTATTTCCCAAGAAGTGATGGGACCGGATGCCATGATCTTCGTTTTCTGAATGTTGAGCTTTAAGCCAACTTTTTCACTCTCCTCTTTCACTTTCATCAAGAGGCTCTTTAGTTCTTCATTTTCTGGCATAATGGTGGTGTCATCTGCATATTTGAGGTGACTGATACGTCTCCCGGCAATCTTGATTCCATCATGTGCTTCATCCAGCCCAGCGTTTCTCATGATGTACTCTGCATAGAAGTTAAATAAGCAGGGTGACAATATACAACCTTGACATACTCCTTTTCCTAGTTGGAATTAGTCTGTTGTTCCATGCCCAGTTCTAACTGTTGCTTCCTGACCTGCATACAGATTTCTCAAGAGGCAGATCACTTGGTCCGGTATTCCCATTATTTGAATACTTTTCCACAGTTTATTGTGATCCACATAGTCAAAGGCTTTGACTTAGTAAAGCAGAAATAGATGTTTTTTCTGGAACTCTCTTCCTTCTTCAATGATCCAATGGATAGTGGCAATTTGACCTTCGATTCCTCTGTCTTTTCTAAAACCAGCTTGAACATCTGAAATTTCACATTTCACATATTGCTGAAGCCTGGCTTGGAGAATTTTGAGCATTACTTTACTGGTGTGTGAGAGGAGTGCAATTGTGAGATAGTTTGAATATTCTTTGGCATTACCTTTCTTAGGGATTGGAATGAAAACTGACCTTTTCCAGTCCTTGACAACTGCTGAGTTTTCCAAATTTGCTGGCAGATTGACTGCAGCATTTTCACAGCATCATCTTTTAGGATTTTAAATAGCTCAGCTGCAATTCCATCACCTCCACTAGCTTTGTTCATAGTGATGCTTTGTAAGGCTCACTTGGCTTCACATTCCAGGATGTCTTGTTTTAGCTGAGTGATCACACCATCGTGGTTATCTGGGTTGTAAAGATCTTTTTTGTATAGTTCTTCTGTGTATTCTTGCCACCTCTTAATATCTTCTGCTTCTGTTAGGTCCATACCATTTCTGTCATTTATTGTGCCCATCTAAGCATGAAATGTCCCCTTGGTATCTCTAATTTTCTTGAAGAGATCTCTAGTCCTTCCCATTCTTGTGATTTCCTCTATTTCTTTGCACTGATCACTGAAGAAGGCTTTCTTATCTCTCCTTGCTATTCTTTGGAATAGCATTCAGATGCTTATATCTTTCCTTTTCTCCTTTGCTTCTCACTTCCCTTCTTTTCACAGCTGTTTCTAAGGACTCCTTCCACAACCATTTTGCTTTTTTGCTTTTTTTTCTTGGGGATGGTCTTGCTCCGTGTCTCCTGTACAATGTCACAAACCTCAGTCCATGGTTCATCAGGCACTCTGTCTATCAGATCTAATCCCTTAAATTTATCTCTCATTTCCACTATATAATCATAAGGGATTTGACTTAGGTCATACCTGAGTGGTCTAGTGGTTTTCCCCACTTTTTTCAATTTAAGTCTGAATTTGGCAATAAGGAGTTCATGATCTGAGCCACAGTCAGTTACCAGTCTTGTTTTTGCTGACTGTGTAGAGCATCTCCATCTTTGGCTGCAAAGAATATAATCAATCTGATTTCAGTGTTGGCCATCTGGTGATTTCCATGTGTAGAGTCTTCTCTTGTGTTGTTGGAAGAGGGTGTCTGCTATGACCAGTGCGTTCTCTTGGCAAAACTCTATTAGCTCTTGTCCTGATTCATTCTGTACTCCAAGCCCAACTTTGCCTGTTACTCCAGGTCTTTCTTGACTTTCTACTTTTGCACTCCAGTCCTCGATAATGAAAAGGACATCTTTTGGGGGTGTTCATTCTAAAAGGTCTTGTAGGTCTTCCTAGAACCGTTCAACTTCAGCTTCTTCAGCATTATTGGTTGGGGCATAGGCTTGGATTACTGTGATATTTAATGGTTTGCCTTTGAAACTAACAGAGACCATTCTGTCGTTTTTGAGATTGCATCCAAATACTGCATTTTGGACTCTTTTGTTGACTATGATGGCTACTCCATTTCTTCTAAGAGATTCCTGCCCCCAGTAGTAGATGTAATTGTCATCTGAGTTCAAACTACCCATTTTAGTCCATTTTAGTTCGCTGATTCCTAGAATGTTGATGTTCACTCTTGCCATCTCCTATTTGACCAAAGGCAACCCACTCCAGTGTTCTTGCCTGGAGAATCTCAGGGATGGGGGAGCCTGGTGGGCTGCCGTCTCTGGGGTCGCACAGAGTCGGACATGACTGAAGTGACTTAACAGCAGCAGCAGCAGCAGTTTGCCTTGATTCATGGACCTAATGTTCCAGGTTCTTATGCAATATTGCTCTTTACAGCATCAGGCCTTGCTTCTATCTCCAGTCACATTCACAACTGGGTGTTGTTTTTGCTTTGGCTCCATACTTTCATTCTTTTTGGAGTTACTTCTCCACTGATCTCCAGTAGTATATTGGGCACCTACTGACCTGGGGAGTTCATCTTTCAGTGTTCTATCTTTTTGCCTTTTCATACTGTTCATGGGGTTCTCAAGGCAAGAATACTGAAGTGATTTGCCATTCCCTCTCCAGTGGACCACATTTTGTCCAAAACATTGATTTCACCAAAATTTAAAACTGAAACAGACAGCAACTTTTACCAGAGAAACAATAAATAATTGATTGTTTTATCTCTTCTGTCTTCTATCTTTTATCACTTCTTAGAACTATAATTTTTGATGGTGTTTTGGATCCAATATTCTTAAAATACAATTCTCCATATATATATAAACACAGGGAATGATCTATAGCATTAAGGAATGATCTATAGCATTTCCCTATGATATCACATAAGGAAATAGCTAAGGTTATTCTTATGTTAATGTAAGTACTTCCAATAGTATTCATTGTGATGATATTTATCAGAACCTAATTTATTCAAACAGCATATGGCATTAGTATTTTTAGCTATAAATGTATAAAAGGATCATATAAATGTATTAACTCATATAAATGTATAAAATGATGTATCTACACAATGTGGATGATGACTGAGGCCCTAAAATTAAAAGACGCTACTCCTTGGAAGAAAAGCTACCACAAACCTAGACAGTGTATTAAAAAGCAGAGACATCAGTTTGCCAACAAAGGTCTGCATAGTCAAAACTATGGTTTGTCCAGCAGTCATGTGTGGATGTGAGAGTGAGCCATAAAGAAAGATGAATACCAAAGAATGTATGCTTTTGAACTGTGGTGTTGGAGATGACTCCTGAGAGTCCCTTGGACAGCAAGGATATCAAACCAGTTAATCTTAAAGGAAATCAACCTTGAATATTCTTTGGAAGGACTGGTGCTAAAGCTGAAACTCCAATAATTTAGCCATCTGATGAGAAGAGCCATCCCTTTGGAAAAGACCCTGATGCTGGTAAAAACTGACGACAGGAGGAGAAGGGGGTGACAGAGGATGAGATGCTTGAATGGCATCACTGTCTCAATGACATGAGTTTGAGTAAACTCGTTGAGACAGCGCAGGACAGGGAAGCCTGGTGTGCTTCATGGTATGTTCATGGAGTCACAAAGAGTCAAGTACAACTTAGCAACCAAACAACAATATACATATGTACTTGTATATATATTTACTTGTATATGCTTTTATTTATTTACATGAATATATAAGATGATATATATATCTGCTGCCTTAATTTTTTCTTTAAAAGAACTTGGAACTAATTTATGGAATATAAGAATATCTGATATACAAGCAAATATCAAATTTTATGTGTTAAACAATGTTAATTAGAGAAACATGAAAAACAGGAAAAGCATCATCTTTACTATGAAAATTACCTGAGATAATTATCCTAGTGATGACACCAGATATGCAGATTGCTCTTACAAACCATCCTTTCCACATGCAAGTCTGAAATTGCCAGCATTAGCACATGCCATGGACTTTCTAGGTGGTGCAGTGGTAAAGAATCCACCTGCCAATACAGGAGACACAAGAGACACACATTTGATCTCTGGGTCTGAACAATTCCCTGGAGAAGGAAATGGAGACCCACTCCAGTATTCTTGCCTGGGAAATCCTATGGACAGAGGAGCCTGATAGGCTACCGTCCATGGAGTCAACAAGAGTTGGACACCACTTAGTGACTAAAAACAACAAACAATGGAAGAACTAGAGACAAAGGAAATGATTGCTGTCCAACTGTTTACTGACCCCATGGTCTGTAGCATGCCAAGCTCCTCTGTCATATGAAGTTATGAAGTATCAGATTTGTAAGATACAGAAAAAGTGATGACTAGCAGTATATTTGGAGTCCAAATCCCATTAGGAAAAAAAAATAATACAATCTTGAAACCAATTATCTAAGCATTAATGCAAAGAAGATAGGCAAGATATTAAACCTAACTAAACTGCAAAGAAAAAGTAGTAAAGAATAAAGCAGAAAATATAGAAAAACAGAAAACCAAAATAATGAGCAGAAAATGAAAGGCTGCAAGGCAAAAGAAAATAAGTGGACGACTGAGATAATTCAGATGCTTATATCTTTCCTCTTCTCCTTGGCCTTTCACTTCTCTTCTTTTCACAACTATTTGTAAGGCTTCCCCAGACAGCCATTTTGCCTTTTTGCATTTCTTTTCCATGGGGATGGTCTTGATCCTTGTCTCCTGTACAACGTCACAAACCTCAGTCCATAGTTCATCAGGCACTCTATCAGATCTAGGCCCTTAAATCTATTTCTCACTTCCACTATATAATCATAAGGGATTTGATTTAGGTCATACCTGAATGGTCTAGTGGTTTTCCCTGCTTTCTTCAATTTAAGTCTGAATTTGGTGATAAGGAGTTCATGATCTGAGCCACAGTCAGCTCCTGGTCTTGTTTTTGTTGACTGTATAGAGCTTCTCCATCTTTTGCTGCATAGAATATAATCAATCTGATTTCAGTGTTGACCATCTGGTGATGTCCATGTGTAGGGTCTTCTCTTGTGTTGTTGGAAGAGGGTGTTTGCTATGACCAGTGCATTTTCTTGGCAAAACTCTATTAGTCTTTGCCCTGCTTCATTCCACATTCCAAGGCCAAATTTGCCTGTTACTCCAGGTGTTTCTTGACTTCCTACTTTAGCATTCCAGTCCCCTATAATGAAAAGGACATCTTTTTGGGGACATCTAAAAAGGTCTAAAAAGACATCTAAAAGGTCTTGTAGGTCTTCATAAAACCGTTCAACTGCAGCTTCTTCAGCATTACTGGTCAGGGCATAGACTTGGATAACTGTGATATTGAATGGTTTTCCTTGGAGACGAACAGAGATCATTCTGTCATTTTTGAGATTGCATCCAAGTACTGCATTTCGGACTCTTTTGTTGACCATGATGGCTACTCCATTTCTTCTGAGGGATTCCTGCCCGCAGTAGTAGATATAATGGTCATCTGAGTTAAATTCACCCATTCCAGTCCATTTTAGTTCACTGATCCTAGAATGTCGACCTTCACTCTTGCCATCTCTTGTTTGACCACTTCTAATGTGCCTTGAGGAGAAGGCAATAGCAAGCCACTCCAGTACTCTTGCCTAGAAAATCCCGTGGATGGAGGAGCCTGGTGGGCTGCAGTCCATGGGGTCGCTAGGAGTCGGACGCGACTGAGCGACTTCACTTTCACTTTTCGCTTTCACACAATGGAGAAGGAAATGGCAACCCACTCCAGTGTTCTTGCCTGGAGAATCCCAGGGACAGGGGAGCCTGTTGGGCTGCTGTCTATGGGGTCACACAGAGTCGGACACGACTGAAGTGATTCAGCAGCAGCAGCAATGTGCCTTGATTCGTGGACCTGACATTCCAGGTTCCTATGCAATATTGCTCTTTACAGCATCAGACCTTGCTTCTGTCACCAGTCACATCCACAGCTGGGTATTGTTTTTGCTTTGGCTCCATCCCTTCATTCTTTCTGGAGTTATTTCTCCACTGACCTCCACTAGCATATTAGGCACCTGCTTACCTGGGGAGTACCTCTTTCAGTATCCTATCATTTTGCCTTTTCATACTGTTCATGGGGTTGTCAAGGCAAGAATACTGAAGTGGTTTGCCATTCCCTTTTCCAGTGGACCACATTATATCAGACTTCTTCACCATGACCCGCCCATTTTGGGTTGCCCCAAGGGCATGGCTTAGTTTCATTGAGTTAGACAAGGCTGTGGTCCTAGTGTGATTAGATTGACTAGTTTTCTGTGAGTATGGTTTCAGTATGTCTGCCTTCTGATGACCTCTTGCAACACCTACCATCTTACTTGGGTTTCTCTTACCTTAACATGAGGTAACTCTTCACAGCTGCTCTAGCAAAGCACAGCCGCTGCTCCTTAACTTGGATGAGGGGTATCTCCTCCCACCGCCCTTCCTGACCTTCAACGTGGGATGGCTCCTCTAGGTCCTCCTGCGCCCACACAGCCACCACTCCTTGGACGTGGGGTTGCTCCTCCTGGTCGCTGCCCTGGCCTTGGGCATGGGGTTGCTCCTCCCAGCCGCCGTCCCTGGCCTAGGACGCGGGGTGGCTACTCTCGGCTGCCGCCCCTGACCTCAGACGTGGGGTAGCTCCTCTCACCCGTTCCTGCGCCGTTGCAGCCTGGCACTCTAGGCTGCTGGCCCTGACCTCGCACATGGGGTAGCTCTAGGCCACGCTTAGTGTACCAGCTGCGGCCGCCTGCGCTGAGTGTGCCGGCTGCCACAGGAATCAAGATTGCCAGGAGAAATATCAATAACCTCAGATATGAAGATGATACCACCCTTATAGCAGAAAGTGAAGAGGAACTAAAAAGCCTCTTGATGAAAGTAAAAAAGGAGAGTGAAAAAGTTGGCTTAAAGCTCAACATTCAGAAAATGAAGATCATGGCATCTGGTCCCATCACTTCATGGGAAATAGATGGGGAAACAGTGGAAACAGTGTCAGACTTTATTTTTTGGGGCTCCAAAATCACTGCAGGTGTTAATTGCAGCCATGAAATTAAAAGACGCTTACTCCTTGGAAGAAAAGTTGTGACCAACCTAGATAGCATATTCAAAAACAGAGACATTACTTTGCCGACTAAGGTCCATCTAGTCAAAGCTATGGTTTTTCCAGTAGTCATGCATGGATGTGAGAGTTGGACTATGAAGAAGGCTGAGCACCAAAGAATTGATGCCTTTGAACTGTGGTTTTGGAGAAGACTCTCGAGAGTCCCTTGGACTGCAAGGAGATCCAACCAGTCCATTCTGAAGGAGATCAATCCTGGGATTTCTCTGGAAGGAATGATGCTAAAGCTGAAACTCCAGTACTTTGGCCACCTCATGTGAAGAGTTGACTCATTGGAAAAGACTCTGATGCTGGGAGGCATTGGTGGCAGGATTAGAAGGGGACGACCGAGGATGAGATGGCTGGATGGCATCACTGACTCTCTGGACGTGAGTCTGAGTGAACTCCGGGAGTTGGTGATGGACAGGGAGGCATGGCATGCTGCGATTCATGGGGTCACAAAGAGTCGGACATGACTGAACGAATGAACTGAACTGAACTGAACTGAACTGAGATCACTAATTCTTTTTTGAGTGATTTAGAAAAAAAAAAGAGAAATCCAAGCAAATACTGGGAAACAGCACATCACTGAACATAAATATAGACATAAAAGTAGGATAGTTATAATTTTGCCATTAAGTTTGAAAATAGTGTTGTTCTATAAAATATAACTGTTACAGAAAAAATATAAAATCTGAATACTTGTATAGTAATTACAACTCATTAAAAAATCCAGAATCTAATGGTTTCAACAAAGCATTTAGCAAATATATATGAAAGAATTAATAGCTAGTTCTACACAGATTTCCAGGCATAGCTAAAAGAGTATGTACAAATTTTAAAAAATGAAAACTATAATCTTGACATAAGACTTGACAATGATATTACAAGGGGCTCTCAATGGTTAAAGGAAGTCAAGTCTACTGGAAAAAGGAGCTTGTGCCTAGTCCTCACAGGTCAGCCTCCTCCAGCACAGAGCAGGTTGAAGAAGAGGGCAAACAGTAACTAAGTGTTCCATTACTCCATCAGTCAGCAGTTGAGAAGGATGTGATTACAGAGGACAAACTGGAGGTTTCTAAGGTACAGGGATTGTTCTATTTCTTGACCAGTAGTAGGATATCTGAATGACTATACACTGTTTTTCATGCAAAATAGAGTTCATTTAAAAATAAAAGTTTCATTTTAAAGCTATACAATAATACAGCTCTATGGTAAGGTAAATTCCATTGGTAAATCCGTATAAACAAACCATAATTTATTCCTAATGTTGTCACATGTTTTTGGAAAATCTTAGAGCAAAAATAAGTAGTTACATAATAGCACTTTCTCAGTATGATTCATTCTCACATGAAGTTCTACATATAAAATCATGATTTTTATAAATTTTAATCGAATGCACTGTTTTAACATCTTCTATGTCCTAGACCAAAAATTTGAATAGTTCTTGACATGATAATAGCCAAATCCTATAATATAGTCTCCAATAACATAAATCCTAATAATAAATAAAGCTAGATTAGAGTAGACTAATCAAAAAGTTCATAAGATGTTATGAAAAATCCCAAATGAAAGCAAAATAGGTTATTTAAAAACTCATATTTTTAGGAAATATAGGGGATTAAATCTGTTTGTCTGTTTGTTTTTCTATTAGTAAAATGGGAACCTGTCCTTTGTGTGATGCTGTTCTTCCATCTACCCTCTCAGAAAACAGTGTCCCTGATGTCGCCTGTTTGTCTTGCTTTGCCAAAGTTCATTAAGCAAAAAAAAAAAAAAAGGTTCATTAGTGATGTCAGAACCTAGGTTACTGAGGATTATTTTCTTTATTCATTCAGATGATCCCAGGGCACCTCTAGAAGATTGAGCAGAAGACTGTAAATATCCTAATATTGGAGGAGGAAAGCCAACTCCCTGCTGAGAATGGTCATAGTTCTTCCAGATCCCAAAGGAATTCCTTTTGTTCTCCTCCCTTACTTCGGGTCCTCTTACCTCATGACAGAGTCCAAAGGAAAGTGTTTCCAAGGTTTAAAATAAGAGAGTCTCTAATGAGAGTCTCTACCTGATATGAAAATGGAAAATGCAGTATTGAAGACTCCCCAAACATTACTAGAAAGAAAATGTAGGGCTAAACGGCTGTCTGAGGAGGCCTTACAAATAGCTGTGAAAAGAAGAGAGTCCAAAAGCAAAGGAGACAAGGAAAGATATACCCATTTGAATGCCGAGTTCCAAAGAATAGCAAGGAGAGATAAGAAAGCCTTCCTCAGTGATCAGTGCAAAGAAATAGAAGAAAACACTAGAATGGGAAAAATTTGAGATCTCTTCAAGAAAATCAGAGATACCAAAGGAACATTTCATGCAAAGATGGGCTCAATAAAGGACAGAAATGGTAGGGAGTTAACAAAAGCAGAAGATATTAAGAAGAGGTGGTGAGAATACACAGAAGAACTGTACAAAAAGATCTTCATGACCCAGATGGTCACGGTGTTGTAACCTAGAACCAGACATCCTGGAATGTGAAGTCAAGTGCGCCTTAGGAAGCGTCACTACAAACAAAGCTAGTGGAGGTGATGGAATTCCCATTGAGCTGTTTCAAGTCCTGAAAGATGATGCTGAGAAAATGCTGCACTCAATATGCCAGCAACTTTGGAAAACTCAGCAGTGACCACAGGACTGGAAAAGGTCAGTTTTCATTCCAATCCCAAAGAAAGGCAATGCCAAAGAATGTTCAAACTACTGCACAATTGCACTCATCTCACATGCTAGTAAAGTAATGCTCAAAATTCTCCAAGTTAGGTTTCAGCAATAAGTGAACCATGAACTTCCAGATGTTCAAGCTGGTTTTAGAAAAGGCAGAGGAACCAGAGATCAAATTGCCAACATCCGCTGGATCATCGAAATAGCAAGAGAGTTCCAAAAAAACGATACAGGATACAAGATGCTTGGGGCTGGTGCACTGGGATGATCCAGAGAGATGATATGGGGAGAGAGGTGGGAGGGGGTTTCAGGATTGGGAACTCATGTACACCCGTGGTGGATTCATGTCAATGTATGGCAAAACCAATACAGTATTGTAAAGTAAAATAAAAATAAGTTAATTAATTTTTAAAAAAGTCTATTTCTGCTTTATTGACTATGCCAAAGCCTTTGATTGTGTGGGCCACAATAAACTGGAAAATTCTGAAAGAGATAGGAATACCAGACCGTCTGATCTGCCTCTTGAGAAATCTGTATTCAGGTCAGGGATTAACAATTAGAACTGGACATGGAACAACAGACTGGTTCCAATTAGGGAAAGGAGTACGTCAAAGCTGTATATTGTCACCCTGCTTATTTAACTTATATGCAGAGTACATCATGAAAAACGCTGGGCTGGAAGAAGCACAAGCTGGAATCAAGATTGCCAGGAGAAAAATCAATAACCTCAGATATGCAGATAACACTCCCTTATGGCAGAAAGTGAAGAAGAACTAAAGAGCCTCTTGATGAAAGTGAAAGAGGAGAGTGAAGAAGTTGGCTTAAAGCTCAACATTCAGAAAACGAAGATCATGGTATCTTGTTCCATCACTTCATGGCAAAATAGTGGCAGACTTTATTTTCTTGGGCTCCAAAGTCACTGCAGATGATGACTGCAGCCATGAAATAAAAAGACGCTTACTCCTTAGAAGAAAAGGAGTAAGTATGCATGTCAGTAACTAAGTAAGTAAGTATGACCATCCTAGACATCATGTTAAAAAGCAGAGACATTACTTTGCCGACAAAGGGTCATCTAGTCAAGGCTATGGTTTTCCCAGTAGTCATGTATGGATGTGAGAGCTGGCCTATAAAGAAAGCTGAACCCTGAAGAATTGATGTTTTTGAACTATGGTGTTGAAGAAGATGCTTGAGAGTCCCTTGGACTGCAAGGAGTTCCAACTAGTCCATCCTAAAGGAGATCAGTCCTGAAAGTTCTTTGTAAGGACTGATGTTGAAGCTGAAACTCCAATACTTTGGCCACCTGATGCGAAGAACTGACTTACTGGAAAAGACTCTGATGCTGGGAAAGATTGAGGGCAGGACAAGAAGGGGATGACAGAGGATGAGATGGTTGGATGGCATCACCAACTCAATGGGCATAAGTTTGAGTAAACTCCAGGTGTTGCTGATGGACAGGGAAGCCTGGATTGCTGCAGTCCATGGAGTCGCAAAGAGTTGGACACTACTGAGCTGAACTGAACTGAACTGAAGACAATCAGAATTAACATTTTGTTCTCCTTTCTAAATAATATTGCTTCTCTAGTAAGAGAAACAATATTAACTGTATAACTGATTTAGTCATAGCCGGTTCATGAGACAAGGAGATCAGTGGCTGTGAAAATGGAGCAGGAAACTATTTTGCAGTATGAGTAGCAGTTTAATAATAACTATGAAGTTGACAATTTACTGAATATTGTTATGGATCTCTGTATAAGTCAGAGTTCTTTTTTGAGTGTGTCTGATTTCAAACTCTTGAGATTTCTGCTATGATTGAGAGAATAGTATTGAAACATGCATATTATCATATGTGAAATAGATCACCAGTCCAGGTTCAATGCATGAGGCAGGGTGTTCAGGGCTGTTGCACTGGGATGACCCAGAGGGATGGGAGAGGGAGGGAGGGGTGTGGGAGGGGGTTCAGGATGGGGAACACATGTACGCCTATGGCTGATTCATTCCAATGTATGGCAAAAACACTAGTAATTAGCCTCCAATTAAAAAAAATAAAAAACTGTGGGAAAAAAAAAAAAAAACAAAAAACTCAACTGTACTCCCACCTCCCAGGGGTAATAGAAAGTCCTGTCTATATTTGACTCCTAATAGAGAATCAGTACAAAAGAAACCAATCCAATGCTAATATACAGCTAATATTGTTCAGTTGACTCGTGAATAATGAGATTTTGAACTGTGTGGGTCCACTTACAGGCAATTTTTTTCAATAAATATAGTGGGAACACTTTTGGAGATTTGCTACAATTTAAAAAATTAAAAATTCACAGAGGAGCCATGTACCCTAGAAATAACAACACATTTACACGCACTTGTGTGTCATAAGTGCAAATATATATATGGATACACGTCTATCTTTGTATATTCAGAAGGCATTGTTGTTGTTCAGCCACTAAGTCATGTCCAATTCTGGAAACATAACCTACCTACCAAATTGTTATTGTTCAGTTGCTAAGTCATGCCCGACTCTTTGCAACCCCATGAACTGTAGCACACCAGGCTCTCCTGTCTTTCACTATCTCTCAGAGTTTGCTCAAACTCATGTCTGTGTGAAAAAAGATTCGAAGTTAGAAACATCAAAATGGTATGGGATCCCTTTGAAAAATAACTAATTGGGTCCCTAGTTGCTTGCCCATGATCATATAGTGGTTAGTACTCTGACGTGAAAAATGACTAAAATTTAATTTAAAGAATATTTGACTCCAGGTAAAATCGTTACAAAACTGCACCATTGAGTTCAAATATAATAAAAGTTTTATAGGTGTTAGAAGAGCAAGGGGTCATTGGAATTGAAGGTGGAATTGAAGGTCAGGTTGAAGAAGCTTAAAGCATAAACTGAGCAGTGATGAGATGAGAAGACAAGACACTAATATCTTGTCAAAGGCATTGAAAACATAATGAAAATAGGCACAGCATGGAAGAATAATTTTTATGATATTTAAAAAGCTGTCACTTCAGAGCTTCAGGAACCACAGCCAATTATCTGAAAAATAACCTGAATGCACATGAGCATATTTCTTTTGCAAATAACACAATCTTTCTTCACACTACAGATAAAATGAGTGTTCAGTCGCTGTCATGTCCAATTCTTTGCGACCCCAAGGACAGTAGCCCAGCAGACTCCTCTGTCCATGGGATTCTCCAGGCAAGAATGCTGGAGTGGGTTGCCATTTCCTTCTCCAACAGATAAAATAGTAGTGCTTGAAACCAACTATGAATCAAGAATAGAAAAACAAGTAGAAAAGAATAAATGGACAGAGGAAAGTGTCAGGACCCAGGCTTGTGTTTTGTCATTTTTCTTCTTTATTTTCCAGGAGAAATACATCTTATTCTTTAAAGAATCCTTGGAAACTAACAGTTGAAGAGAACTCATCTCATCATCTGGATACATCCCATATCCAAGGTTTGTCTTGGATAAAAAAAAGGTTAAATACACATGAAGTAGTATCATCTTTTTTCCCTAAATTTTTTGTAAATTTAGTCCATGTCATGAATTAACAAACATTTGTAAATTTTGAGGGGCAATGATCTGAGAAAAAGTTGGTTTGATAATAACATAAATCCTAAAGGAATAATCCACCTCTCACACTTGTAGATTCAGAAAGACCATCAGAACAGTGGTGATCCTGATTATAATGTGAAGGGCTAACTAAATGTAGACCAATGTGAAGACATAAATAAATGTAGACTGATGTGAAGGGATAAGTAAGTGCAGACTGGTTTGTTTGGCTGTAACTGCAGAGTGTTTTGCTACAGAATTCATATACCAACCTCCTCATAAAATCTCTTTGATCTTCCCTTGTCAATTGGATAGATTTCAAAACTCAGTGGTGAAAAACCACACAGCAATAACAACTTTCATCCTTCTGGGACAGACAGATGACCCACAACTGCAAATCCTGCTTTTCATCTATTTCTCACTTGCCTGTTGAGTGTAACAGGGAATTTGATGGTCATCACCCTCACACTGGTAGACTCCCATCTTAAAACTCCTATGTACTTCTTCCTCAGAAATTGTTCCTTCTTGGAAGTCTCATTTACCACTGTCTGTATTCCTAGGTTTCTGTACAATATATCATCTGGGGACAATACCATCACCTACAATGCTTGGACAAGTCAAATATTTTTATTATTCTGTTTGGAGGAACAGAATTTTTTCTGCTGGCAGCCTATGTACTATGTACTAGTGTACGATGACCACTATGTGGCCATCTGTAAACCCCCACATTACATGACCATCATGAACAATAGAAGTCTCCACCTTCTTAGTCCTCAGCTGTTGGGTTTCAGGTTTGATGATCATTGTCCTACCCTTAGCTTGGGTCTCCAATTGGAATTCCATGATTCCAATGCCATCGATCATTTTAGATGTAATGCAGGTCCCCTCCTAAAGATCTCATGCTCAGATACGTGGGTAATAGAACAAATCGTTATCCTTGTGGCTGTATTTGCCCTCATTACACCCTAGTGTGTGTGTTTCTGCCCTACACATACATCATTAGGACAATTCTGAGGTTTCCCTCAGTCCAACACAGGAAAAAGGCCTTTTCTACCTGCTCATTCCACATGATTGCAGTTTCCGTCACCTATGGAAGCTGTATCTTCATCTATGTCAAACCCTCGGCAAAAGAAGTGGTGGCCATAAATAAAGGTGTCTCAGTGCCCACCACTGCTGTGGCCCCTTTGTTGAACCCCTTCATTTACACCCTGAGGAGTAAGCAAGTGAAGCAAGCTTTCAATAACTCCATAAAGAGGATTACATTTCTCTCAAAAGAATCCAAGTTGCCATCAATCAGAGTAAAATGAAAATCTTATAAATATTTAACTACAGCTTCTAATTATTTCATTGCTTTGTACCTATAATTTCGTCATTTTATCCTTCACAAAGACATTTTATACTGCATCCTATGCATGCGAGAGTTGGACTGTGAAGAAAGCTGAGCGCTGAAGAATTGATGCTTTTGAACTGTGGTGTTGGAGAAGACTCTTGAGAGTCCCTTGGACTGCAAGGAGATTCAACCAGTCCATTCTGAAGGAGATTAGCCCTGGGTGTTCTTTGGAAGGAATGATGCTAAAGCTGAAACTCCAGTACTTTGGCCACCTCATGCGAAGAGTTGACTCATTGGAAAAGACTCTGATGCTGGGAGGGATTGGGGGCAGGAGGAGAAGGGGACGACAGAGGATGAGATGGCTGGATGGCATCACCGACTGATGGACATGAGTTTGAGTGAACTCTGGGAGTTGGTGATGGACAGGGAGGCCTGGCGCGCTGCAATTCATGGGGTAGCAAAGAGTCGGACACGACTGAGTAACTGAACTGAACTGAACTTAATCTCACCTTAATCAAACTTCTGGCAAACCAAACTCATACATGGTGTTTTCTCTTATTGTGAAAATATAAAATATACTTCCAAGTAATTAAACTTGTCTCCACTTCTGACCTAGTCTTTTCTTCAATGATCTAAGAGAAGTAGTAAAGTAATAATATTTAAAGTATATAAGTTATACAGAAGATACATTATGTAATAATAATACTAATTTTACTAATAGTACTCTAAAATAAAGTTATAAAAATTTTAAGACCATAAATCTAAGAATCAATAAAACAGAAGTCAAAAACAATAAACATGTATTAAAAATAAATTTGTCCAAATCAGTATTCTAAGCTAATTAAAATAATTAAACAACAAACAGGAAATAAATATATATCAATGGGAGTTTCAGAATGATCTGAATTCTAAAAAATGGAAGAATCTTCACAATCACTGGTAAGATGTATTAGCTATATAGTTTCTATTCACTTAAAAGGGATGCATCTAATTTAAAAGAAACTTAAAAATAACATCACTTGTTATGAGTTATAAAATTAGAATAGATGTATGAGATGTGTATAAGAGACAGAAAATAACCTGAATGCACATGAGCATATTTCTTTTGCAAATAACACAATCTTTCTTCACACTACAGATAAAATGAGTGTTCAGTCGCTGTCATGTCCAATTCTTTGCGACCCCAAGGACAGTAGCCCAGCAGACTCCTCTGTCCATGGGATTCTCCAGGCAAGAATGCTGGAGTGGGTTGCCATTTCCTTCTCCAACAGATAAAATAGTAGTGCTTGAAACCAACTATGAATCAAGAATAGAAAAACAAGTAGAAAAGAATAAATGGACAATTGAAATGGTCAATATTCTTTTAAATTTTTTCTATTGGCATAATTCTGTCTTTGCCAATCCCATAAATATGTTTTAGTTATATTAAAATGTAGACAGAAGAAGACTGAGTAAATTAACCAATATATTACAGGTAGCAAACAGTGGAGTCTGGATTTTAATTTCAAGTCATGTTTAATCTGCTACAGTACATTACCTATCAGGCAGAAGTGTGGTTTTGGTGGAGCAGGAACAGGAAAAGACATTGTAATTGAAAGATAAATGAAAGTAATTGAAAGACATTGTAATTGAAAGTATGCACACCAGCTAGTAGGAGAGATCTTTACCTGCAATAATACACTCTTAAGTTATCAATATGCCTAATTATCTCTGTTAAATTACTTTATTGATATCAAATAAAAACTCTGTCTAAACATTTCAGAATTTATGTAATAGACTTTACATAGCATGATCTGTCCTACTGCAGCATGTTAAGGAATTTATGTTTTGATAAGAAAGAACACAAGATAAAATTGGAGTTATCATCTCCCTGCAACTTTGAGACATAAATAATCAACTGGACCTCATGAAACATACAACAGAGAGCTCTTAGGTACTAAAATCACTATGAGAAATATCTGAATAAACAAATCTACACAAGAGACTCTAAAGTAGTCATTATTGAAACCAGAGTAATTATGTGACACTTAGAAATGTGCAGCTAATAAGTTAATAAATGATTAATATAATTATTTATTATATATAATTGCAAAAGAGACAAATAATTTCAATTACTTAATTTAGATAATGTCCTGTAAAAGCTATATGTTAAAACAAGAACAAGTTCAGGACATCAATATGTAAAATTCAGAAAGTATAGGAGTAGGAGCCAAAAGTTGCTCCAATTTCTTTATATGTGGAATTTTAAGTGTCACATATGCAGTGCATGCTCAGTCACGTCTAACTCTTTGCAATCCCATGGGCTGTACCACTGAGATTCTCTGTCCATGGGATTCTCCAGGCAAGAATACAAGAGTACATTGCTATTTCTTCCCCCAGGAGATCTGCCCCAACCAGGGATCGAACCTGCATCTCCTAAATCACAGGCGTTTTCCTTACTGCTGAGCCATCTGAGAAGCCCATCAAAACAATGATAAAAAGTAAGTAATATTTGAGCTACTGAGATTTTATTGTGTTGAAAAGTAGCATCCTTTTAAAATGGAGGTGAACGAAGTGAAATGGTGCAGCATTGTAGCTTGAGAGAAAGAAAGCTAAGAAAGCTGAAGACAGAGAAGGTCCATTTAGTTAGGATTGATTACTAGCACTTTTTTTTGGGGGGGGGGTGTTATGTTTCCCTAATTGTTTGGGATGTCTGTGGCCTTTGTTGATGTCTGTACATTTGAAGACGTGGGCACCACTTACAAGCTTTACAGACTGGCTTTGAGAGGTAAAGCCTATCACCACCCAGCCCTCCCAGAGGTCTGGGCTCACCATCTGGTAGAGTTCATGGATAACTTTGATGTTGAAGTCCAGTACCACTTATTGAAAAGAGTATTGTTGACCGAAAAAATAATGCACAACATGAGAGTTATGAGTTGTTTCATTTAGGGCATAATGAGTGTTGTAGCCTGGGAGACAGCATTACAGATAGTACTGAGAAACTGACCTCACTGTGGACAGCATCAGGGTCACACAGCTACCTCCTATGCCAGGCTGGGCCCATGGCCCAAAGCTCTAGGCCAGCGCCTGCTCCAGCACCACCAGCCCATGTGGGTCCAAGATCCAGACTTGCCCTTGTGTTCCCATTCTCCAGGAATGGCCCCCACAGACTTAGGCTGAAGGTCCACCCCCATGTACCCAGGCTCCAGAACCAATACCACAGTCTAAGACCAGGCATGCTTCCAGAGACACAGGTGCCAGACCACCCTAGTGGACCCCAACACTAGACTGGTCCCCACAGGCTCCAAAGCAGGTCCATCCCCAGGCATCAGGCTCAACACAGCATCCCACCACCTCTTGCAGACTCAGGCTCATGCCCCATCCTGCACCAGATCATCCTTGGCCTCTTGGGTG
>SJYT01068873.1:0-91492 GCA_006410635.1 Cephalophus harveyi
GTACAAAAAAGATCTTCACGACCCAGATAATCATGATGATGTGATCACTCATCTAGAGCCAGACATCTTGGAATGTGAAGTCAAGTGGGCCTTAGAAAGCATCACTACGAACAAAGCTAGTGGAGGTGATGGAATTCCAGTTGAGCTGTTTCAAATCCTGAAAGATGATGCTGTGAAAGTGCTGCACTCAATCTGCCAGCAAATTTGGAAAACTCAGCAGTGGCCACAGGACTGGAAAAGGTCAGTTTTCATTCCAATTCCAAAGAAAGGCAATGCCAAAGAATGCTCCAACTACCGCACAATTGCACTCATCTCACATGCTAGTAAAGTAATGCTCAAAATCCTCCAAGCCAGGCTTCAGCAATACGTGAACTGTGAACTTCCTGATGTTCAAGCTGGTTTTACAAAAGGCAGAGGAAGCAGAGATCAAATTGCCAACATCCGCTGGATCATGGGAAAAGCAAGAGAGTTCCAGAAAAATATCTATTTCTGCTTTATTGACTATGCCAAAGCCTTTGACTGTGTGGATCACAATAAACTGTGGAAAATTCTGAAAAAGATGGGAATACCAGACCACCTAACCTGCCTCTTGAGAAATCTGTATGCAAGTCAGGAAGCAACAGTTAGAACTGGACATGAAACAACAGACTGGTTCCAAAGAGGAAAAGGAGTACAATGAACATCCAGAGAGGAAAAGTACCTTTATTAATCTGTATTCCCCAATATCTAGGAAGGTACTTGTTAAAAATACCTATTAATGAATACCTATAGTTCGCTAGATGTCTATGTCAAAGATATATTCAGAAACATCATCATGGGATGGTTAGACAATGGGCAAGTGACAAAATAACTATTATACCTAAAATAAATAGGTAAGGGAATCAATAAACTCTCCAGTTCCAGGAAGGAAAGTGTTTGAAAATATCTCTTTAAACAAGCAGTACAATCTCCATCTTACCCCACCAGATATAGTAATCTCACACCTTAAAAAGCAACTGTTCCATATTTAGACAACTAAGTGTTACACAGATCTAACGTTATGTCCTCATGTCTTTTTCTAATAGGTGCAAACTCTGTAATCCTGCGTACTGCAGCCTTTCAAGATTTGATACTCAGATCTGCCACTGCACTGAAGTAAACTCACTTAAACACTCTTTCTTCATAAGAAGCAGTTTTTATATTCATTTTCTCACCATACTGTATACATTCTGTACTTGTTCACTGCTTTCTTATAAAATGAGATCTATAGGTAAAATTGGGCATGACTTCCATCACTATTCACATTCACAACTGGGCACTGCTTTCACTTTGACTCCATCTCCTTATTCTTTCTGTAGTTATTTCTCTGCTCTCTAGTAACATAATGGGCAACTACTGACCTGGGGACTTCATCTTTCAGTGTCATATATCTTTACCTTTGCATTCTGTTCATGGGGTTCTTACAGCAAGAATATTGAAGTGGCTGGCCATTTCCTTCTCCAGTGCCACATTTTTTCAGAACTCTCCACTATGACCCGTCTGTCTTTGGTGGCCCTACATGACATGGCTCATAGTTTCTATGAGTTAGACAAAGCTGTGGTCCAGGTGATCAGTTTGGTTAGTTTTCTGTGACTGTGGTTTTCAATCTGTCTGCTCTCTAATGGATAAGAATAAGAGGCTTATGGGAGCTTCATGATGGGAGAGACTGTGGGAGAAACTAGGTCTGGTTCAGATGGGTGGGGCCATGTTCAGTGAATCTTAAATCCTAAAAGATCTACAAGAATTTCTAGAACTAACACCAAAAAAAGATGTCCTTTTCATCATAGGCGACTAGAATGCAAAAGTAGGAAGTCAAGGGATACCTGGAGTAACAGGCAAGTTGGGCCTTGGCATACAAAATAGGGCAGAGAAAGGCTAAAAGTGCTTTGCCAAGAGAATGCATTGGTCATAGCAAACACCCTCTTCCAACAACACAAGAAAAGACTCTACACATGGACATCACCAGATGGTCAATACTGAAATCAGATTAATTATATTCTTAGCAGCTGAAGATTGAGAAGGTCTATAGAGTCAGCAAAAACAAGACCAGGAGCCAATGGCAGCTCAGA
The DNA here is from genome assembly GCA_006410635.1 of Cephalophus harveyi. Taxonomy (NCBI): domain Eukaryota; kingdom Metazoa; phylum Chordata; class Mammalia; order Artiodactyla; family Bovidae; genus Cephalophus; species Cephalophus harveyi. The sequence goes on from SJYT01068873.1 coordinate 2,088, forward strand.
TCATGAACTTCTTATTGCTAAATTCAGACTTAGATTGAAGAAAGTGGGAAAAACCACTAGACCACTCAGGTATGACCTAAATCAAAATCCTTATGATTATACAGTGGAAGTGACAAATAAATTCAAGGGATTATATCAGTTAGGCAGAGTGCCTGAAGAACTATGGATGGAGGTTTGTGACATTGTACAGGAGGCAGTGATCAAGACCATCCCCAAGAAAAAGAAATGCCAAAAGGCAAAGGGGTTGTCTGAGGAGGCCTTATAAATAGCTGAGAAAGGAAGAAAAGCTAAAGGCAAAGGAGGAAAGGAAAGGTATACCCAACCGAATGCAGAGTTCCAAAGAATAGCAAGGAGAGATAAGAAAGCCTTCCTTAGCCTCTAAGTGATGTACTATCACTTAGCGGCTGAGGATTTAAAGATAATTTTAGACATGGTTCCTGTCTAAAGAAATTCATACTCTAGAACAGTTTATCAATCTTTTTAATTTTAATTTTATTTTATTTTACTTTACAATACTGTATTGGTTTTCCCATACATTGACATGAATCCGCCACGGGTGTATACGAGCTCCTGATCCTGAACCCCCCTCCTACCTCCCACCCCATATCATCTCTCTGGATCATCCCCGTGCACCAGCCTCAAGCATCCTGTATCCTGTATCGAACATAGACTGGCGCTTCCTTTCTTACATGATAGTATACACGTTTCAATGCCATTCTCCCAAATCATCCCACCCTCGCCCTCTCCCTCAGAGACCAAAAGTCCATTCTATACATCTGTGCCTCTTTTGCTGTCTCGCATACAGGGTTATCATTACCATCTTTCTAAATTTCATATATATGTGTTAGTATACTGTATTGGTGTTTTTCTTTCTGGCTTACTTCACTCTGTATAATCAGCTCCAGTTTCATCCATCTCATTAGAACTGATTCAAATGTATTCATTTTAATGGCTGAGTAATACTCCATAGTGTATATATACCACAGCTTTCTAATCCGTTCATCTGCTGATGGACATCTAGGTCGGCTTTTTTTTTGTTTGTTTGTTTTATCATCACCCGTGTAAGGAGGAAAAAAAATAGTTAAATTAAAATTTATATGAAATATTCTAATCAGTAAATCAAATTAGCTTAAATCCAATTTCTCTCTACTGAGAGAAATTTAAAATAAGGAATAAATTTTTTTTCAGATAGGGTTGAACTCATGAGGGCCAAATAAAGAAAAAAATAAAGACTTCCTTAGTGATCAATGCCAAAAAATAGAGGAAAACAATAAGCAGGGAAAGAATAGAGATTTCTTCAAGAAAATTAGAGATATCAAGGGAACATTTCAAGCAAAGATGGGCACAACAAAGGACAGAAAAGGTATGGACCTAACAGAAGCAGAAGATATTACGAACAGGTGGCAAGAATATACAGAACTAGACAAAAAAATATTTTAATGACCCTAATAACCATGATGGTGTGATCACTCAACTAGAGCCAGACATCCTGGATTCCAAAGTCAAGCTGGGCCTTAGGAAGCATCACTATGAACAAAGTTAGTAGACGTGACAGCATTCTAGTTGAGCTATTTCAAATCCTAAAAGATGATGCTGTGAAAGCACTACACTCAGTATGCCATCACATTTGGAAAATTCAGCAGTGGCCACAGGACTGAAACAGGTCAATTTTCATTCCAATCCCAAAGCAAGGTCATGCCAAAGAATGTTCAAAGTACTGCACAATTTCAGTCATCTCACACGCTAGCAAAATTATGCTCAAAATTCCCCAAGCAAGGCTTCAACAGTATGTGAATCGTGAACTTCCAGATGTTCAAGTACTGGATTTAGAAAAGGCAGAGGAACCAGATATCAAATTGCCAACAATTGTTGGATCATAGAAAAAGCAAAAGAATCCCAGAAAAACATCTGCTTTGCTTTATTGAATACATGAAAGCCTTTGATTATGTGGATCACAACAAACTATGGAAAATTCTTAAAAATATGGGGATATCAAAACACCTTACCTTTCTTCTGAGAAACCTATGTTCTGGTCAAGAAGCAACACTTAGAACCAGACATGGAACAATAGACTGGTTCCAAATCAGGGAAGGAGTATGTCAAGGCTGTATATTGCCACCCTGTTTATTTAACTTATATGTGGAGTACATCATGTGAAATGCCAGGCTGGATGAAGCACAAGCTGAAATCAAGATTGCCAGAAGAAATATCAAATACCTCAGATACACAGATGACACCAGCCTTATGGCAAAAATTGAAGAGGAACAAAAGAGTCTCTTAATGAAAGTGAAAGAAGAGAGTGAAAAAGCTCGTTTAAAGTTCAGCATTCCAAAAAATGAAAATCATGGCATCTGGTTCCATCACTTCATAGCAAATAGATGGGGACACAATGGAAATAGTGACAGACTTTATATTATTGGGCTCTAAAATCACTGCAGATGATGACTGTAGCCATGAAGTCAAAAGGTGCTTGCTCCTTAGAAGAAAAACTCTGACCAACCTAGACAGCTTATTAAAAAGCAGAGACATTATTTTGCCAGTGAAGGTCCATATTGTCAAAGCTATGGTTTTTCAGGTAATCATGTATGGATGTGAGAGTTCAAACATAAAGAAAGCTGAGCACTAAAGAATTGATGCTTTTGAACTGTGGTGTTGAAGAAGACTCTTGAGAGACCCTTGAACCACAAGGAGATCAAGTTAGTCAATCCTAAAGAAAAGCAGTTGTGAATATTCACTGGAAGGACTGATGCTGAAGTGGAAGCTCCAATACTTTGGATGCAAAGAACTGACTCATTGGAAAAGGCCCTGATGCTGGGAAAGACTGTAAGCAGGAGGAGAAAGGGACAGTGGAAGGTGAGATGGTTGGCTGGCATCACTGACTTGGTCAGTATGAGTATGAGCAAGCTCCGGGAGTTGGTGACGGACAGGAAAGCCTGGCATGCTACAGTCCATGGGTCGCAAATAGTTGAACACATCTGAGCATTGAACTGAACTGATAGGTAAAATCTGCAGAAGTGCAAATCTGAATAAAAACAGGGAATTATAGAAAAAAAATAGCCTTAGAAAAGAACAAAATAGAAACTGGACAACATGGGAAACACAACCATGTTAGTTTATTACACAAACATTTTTACCAAACATTTTTATATCAGGTTAAAGATTTTAAAGAATGGATAAGGCACATTTTTTATTGAAAATCTAGGAATCTCATGAGAAAGAAAGAAGCATTAGTAACTACAATGCAATGTAATATTCATTATAACAGAATTATTTACTCTGAAATTGTTACTTTACTATTAATTAATGTACCTTAACCTGGTTTTTTCAGTCTTCCAAAAATAATGTAAAAAAAAACATTCTCTTGAATCGTTCACTTTTGCTTTGTACTTGTACTTTTTTCTTTGTGCTTGCCAAGTTAAAACTTCACTGCCTAAAAATTAACCATAAGTCCCTCTACCACTTTGTAACATAGACAAAAGACCATAGATGGGGTTCTAGCAAAAGTCTCTGGGTTGTTTCCCTTCACCTCCTCTTGTTATTTCAAAATAGTTAAGATTCCCTTTCATAGTTAAGTCTCTTTTGTGCCTTCTTCCTCAAGATCAGTTTCTCCAAATTTATTCTAAATGAACCTTCAGTGGGTATATGATCCATTATGCTTAATTACATCTTTTATTTGGAACCTAAGAAAGCCAGATATTTACTCCCATCTTCTTTAATGAATGGATTCATTTTTATTTTTATTAGATTTGCTGGAATTTGAGATATAAATATGTAGAATGTTTTTAATTTCATTGAATTCAAAAGAAAAGCACACTAAGAGATCAGGGGTTCCCCCACCTCCCCATATGTTCATTGAATTTAAGTGTGAGTGAGTAAATGAAAGGGAAACATAAAAACAAACGATGTTACTTGAAGTTTTGTAACTAGAATTTCATTCCCCTTTGTCTTTCTCTTTCACCCCTTTCACATAATTACTCTGTTCTTATGTAGATTTTTTTTGATTTTGTTTTGTTTTTAATGGTTAACTTAAATCAGAGAAATAAGGCATTCTGGTAATAACTTCATTTGTAAATGAAGGAAGTGATATATTCACTCAGGTACCTTTTGAAACTGAACAGATCTTTATCAGGTGCTTTTGGCCTATCATAGAATGATATAAGTATTTTATTTGAATAACGTGCTCACTTTATTTGGAATAGATTATGTAAAGAACACACTTCTACTAATACTTGCAGAAGAATAGTCCACATTACTATAAATCAGATTCTTATTTTGTACACAATCAGGAAGTGATAAGAAAACATGTAAATTGAGAAAGTATTATTTAATAACTGTATCTTTAACCTCATTTAAAAATTAATCCAATAGGCATATAGTCAACTATCTCTTTAGTTTTCTCACCAAAGTTCCAAACATATTTTGTGTTGATATTTTGGGAGTAGATACACAGTTAGACAAACCAATTACCTCTTCTTTGTCTGCTACAAATAAAGGATAAGTTATTAGATTTATTCTGTAGGTGACTTACACAGCAGCTCAAGGAAAAAAATAACTTTTAATAAAGTTTTGAGCCCATGCTTGCTTTCCCAAGGTACAATATAGCTGTTATTTATAGTTTTACTGAAAAAGCTGGTCGTGAATTTTCAGCAGTTCATGTAACTAGCTTTCTGCTTGGGAAGGCAACATTACTTTCCAAAACCAGCTAAGAATTTGTCTCTGACAGCAAGATTTTCAAGAAAAGATCTTTTTTCCCCAGAAATCCATAATTAAACAATACCAGTGCCTGTATAAATCCAGTTATAGTTTTGTAAAATATATGTCTTTACTATGACTACTAAGGAGCTTATTTCTTTAAATTGTGCAATATCCAGGTAATCTAAGTGAGGTAAAATATTCAATAAAGTTTCTTAATGGACATATAAGTTTCCTTTAGACTAGGTGTAGAAATTCTTACCTAGAAGAGCCAGTGATATTCAGAAACATGTTACATATTTCATTTTACTTAGAGAGCTCTTAACTCAGCTCTTGTATCTGTATTTCAAACATTAGTCACTAACCACCTGGACTATTTTACTTCCCTTTAACTCTCACTTATTTCACTTATGACTAAAGCTGCTGCTAAATTGAGAAGGTCTTGGCTATCTGATAAAATTTACCAAATTATCACCCTCCTCCTTTCAGTGTGCTTTATTCTGTACATAATGTTCTTTTAAAATCACCTTTCTGAGGTATAAATATGATGTATCACTTCCCCAGCAATTTCATCTCTACTATCGCCACAGTTTTGTTTTGATCATTCTACTGAAAATAATACTCTCAAGACACAAAACTATTTTACAGAATTCAATGTACTTTTTTTAAACTAAACCTGCAAGATATTTCTCAATAAATTCTCCTTCTTTTAATACCAAGAATATTTCTAAATTTTAGATACATTCTTCAGTATTCCTTTAGTTGGTAGCAGATTTCCCAATGGACATAGTCATTGATCAGAAATATCTTGATATATTTCTAAAATATTTCTTTCAAAGGAGAAATGATACTCTGCTTCATCCCTTCCTTCTTGCTGTTGGCTGCCATATACACATGATATTTGGAGTTCTGGTAGCCACACGGGAGTATGATTTGGAATCAACATGAAACAGCTTAAAGGAAGGAAACTAAATCATTATGATTTCATGTAATCACCCTATACTGGAAGTCTAATCTACAAGCTTCTTTTATGTGAAATAGAAGATAATTATTTTGTGTATAAGCTAAATTTTATTAAGCTTAGCAGGCATTTGATCTTATCCAAAATATCCATAAGTTATTTGGTCCACACGAAAGGGTCCTTGATTTGGTTCATTTAGTCCAATTGGCTGGACCAAGTATGCTCAAAAACATTTTCGATAGGACCAAATTTCAAGGACCTTTTTCTGTAGACCAAGTGTCTTATGATATTCTGGGCAGGACCAAGTGTCTTGCAAGTCTTCTTAATAGAGCACACCATGGCACTAACCCTCTCTAAATCAATCTTTTGAGTCTGGCAGTACTACATATTTTGTTTCTCCTACACAAATTCTTTGCTCCAGAAGACAATTAAATTCAATATAATGAAATACCAAATCTGACACACTACCCAACAAATATTTGATAATTACCCATTTCTTCCCCTCTATTCAGATAGAACCAATATTCTCATCATTGCACGAACTTGTCTTCTGTTTTTCCTTCTTTGAAGTTTTATATATGTGGTTTTTTACTGATTAAAATATGTTCTTTCCAACTTAATAACAATTAGAATTCATCACAGGATTGAAGAACCATGTGAAAGGATACTTTTTATATGACAATTTTGTCTTGAAGCAATTTTGCTTTTTTTTTTTAAGAACCATGTCTCTTACTGAGTGAACTTTAATTTGATACTTCACATTTAATATTTCATCTTACTACTTGCTTAGTTCCAGTAAAAAATTAATATTTTGATCCCTCATTTTCTAGAAAAGAAAACACAATCTAGTATAGGTAACAATTTCACAAAAAGAAAAAAACATGGCTACAAGAAAAATGAAATTAGAGATACTAGAGGTTAGATTATAAAAATAGTTTATATACTTACATTTATATAATATTTAAATAAAATTTATATATTATACTATTCATCTAATAAAATATATCATTATATATATAAATTCTGTATTTATATAATAAAATAAATATACTTTTTCTATAATCTGACCTCTAATACCACTTTTCACTTTTCTTGTAGCCATACTTTCTTTCTTTTTATGAAAAGAGACTTCAAAACTCTTGGTATTTGAAGAGCCTTGTAAGATTGACTATGGCTTTTACAATAAGTTGTATAGATACTGAGGATGGCATGACAATCCAGTTAAGTATTCTTACCTGGAGAATGCCATGGACAGAAGAATCTGGTCGGTTATTGTCCACGAGGTCACAAAGAGTTTGACACAAATGGAACAACTTAGCCAACACACACACATAGAGAGATACAAGGCATATGTTAAAAAGAGAACCTAGCAAAGAGCTGAAACTTTACTGTGAATTTTAAAAAAATAAGAAATTCCTAGTTTCCATATGTTATAGCTATATATGATAAGAAAGATAAGTTACATAGAAAACATGTTGGATAGTATTGTTGAAGGTTCCAATTCTCACTAGAGATACTTATACTTAATTAGATTTAGATTCAATATAAACCTTGAAGATCTTTGATCAGAGAATTGTTGTGACTGGAGCTTTGTTTTAAGAAAGATGTTCAGAGAGACTGAGGTAAGAGGTAAGGAAATATCTGAGGAAGTTACATTTTTGCAAAGGTAGTCTTCCTTTTGTGTATAGTAAGGTTGTCTAATAATATATCCTTGTGATGCATCTTCATGTCTTTGTATGTAGTACAAAATAAATTCAGCTCAGTTCAGTTCAGTCACTCAGCCATGTGTGACTCTTTGCGACCCCACGGGCTGCAGCACACCAGGTTCACTGTACATCACCATTTTCCAGAGCTTGTTCAAATTTATGTCCATCGAGTTGGTGATGCTATCTAATCATCTCATCCTCTGTTGTTCCCTTCTTCTCCTGCCTGCAATATTTCTCAGCATCAGGATCTTTTCCAATTAATCAATTCTTCACATCAGGTGGCCAAAATATTGGAGCTTCAGCATCAGTCCTTTCAATGAATATTCAGGACTGATTTCCTTCAGGATTGATTTTTTTGATCTCCTTATAGTCCAAGGGACTCTCAAGACTCTCAAGACACTCCTCCAACACCACAGATCAAAAGCATCAATTCTTTGGCGCTCAGCTTTCTTTATGGTCCAACTCTCCCATACATACATGAGTACTGGAAAAACCATAGCTTTGGCTATATGGACCTTTGTTGGCAAAGTAATGTCTCCACTTTTTAATATGCTGTCTAGGTTGCTCATGGCTTTTCTTCCAAGGAACAAGACTCTTAATTTGATGGCTCCAGTCACAATCTGCTGTGATTTTGGAGCCCAAGAAAATAAAATCTTTCACTGTTTCCATTCTTTCTCCATCTATTTGCCATGAAGTAATAGGAACTGAAGTCATGATCTTCGGTTTTTTAATGTTGAGTTTTAAACCAGCTTTTTCCCTCTCCTCTTTCACTTTCATTAAGAGGCTCTTTAGCTCCTCTTCACTTTCTGCCATAAGGGTGGTGTCATCTGCATATCTGAGGTTATTGATATTTCTCCTGGCAATCTTGATTTAAGCTTTCACTTCATCCAGTCCAGCATTTGCATGATGTATTCTGCATATAAGTTAAATAAGCAGGGTGACAGTATGCAGCCTTGATGTAATCCTTTTCCAATTTGGAACCAGTCTGTTGTTCCATGTCTAGTTCTAACTGTTGCTTCTTGACCTACATACAGATTTTTCAGGAGGCAGGTGAGGTAATCTGGTATTCCCATCTCTTTAAGAATTCTCCACAATTTGTTGTGATCCACACAATAATAGGCTTTTGCATAATCAACGAAGTAGATGTTTTTCTGAGATTCCCTTGCTTTTTCTATGATCCAACAGATGTTGGCAATTGATGTCTAGTTTCTCTGCCTTATCTAAATCCTGCTTGAACATCTGGAAGTTCTTGGTTCATGTACTGTTGAAGCCTCTTGGAGGACATAAACAAAACCTTGTGTGCACCAGAAGCCAGTAGAAAGAAGCAGTGAACCAAAAGGAAACTAAGCCAGACTTACCTGAGAGTGTTTAGGAGTCTCTAGTGGAGGTGTGGGTTGGCAGTGGCCTGCAGTAGGATCAGAGGCACTGAATACAATAGTACTGGGAGGTGTCTCAGGGCAAACTACAGTGAGGGAACACAGCCCTGCCCATCAACAGAAAATTGGATTAAAGATTTACTGAGCATGGCCCCACCCATCAGAGCCAGAGCCAGATTCCTCCATAGCCAGTCCCTCCCATCAGGATGCTTCCGTAAGCCTCTTCTCCTTATCCATCAGAGAGCAGAAAGAATGAAAACTACAATCACAGAAAACTAATCAAACTGATCACATGGATCACAGCCTTATCTAACATTGAAGCTATGAGCCATGCCATATAGGGCCACCCAAGATGGACAGGTCATGGTGGACAAAACGTGGTCCACTGGAGAAGGAAGGGAATGGCAAACCACTTCAGTATTCTTGCCTTGAGAACCCCATGAACAGTATGAAAAGGAAAAAAAAAAAAAAAGATACTGAAAGATGAACTCCCCAGGTTGGTAGATGCCCAATATACTACTGGAGAAGAGTGGAGAAATAACTCCAGAAAAAATGAAGAGATGGAGCCAAAGTGAAAACAATATCCAATTGTGGATGTGGCTGGTGATGGAAGTAAAGTTCGATGTTGTGAAGAGTAATATTGCATAGGAACCTGGAATGTTAGGTCCATGAATCAAGGTAAAATGGAAGTGGTCAAACAGGAGATGGCAAGAGTGAGCACCAACATTTTAGGAATCAGTGAACTAAAATGGACCGGAATGGGTGAATTTAATTCAAATGACCATTATATCTACTACTGTGGGTAAGAATCTCTTGGAAGAAATGGAGTAACTCTCATAGTCAACAAAAGAATCTGAAATGCAGTCTCAAAAATGACAGTATGATCTCTGCTCGTTTCCAAGGCAAACCATTTGATATCCATGGCCAACCATTTGATATCACAGTAATCTAAGTCTATGCCCAACCACTAATGCCAAAAAGCTAAAGTTGAATGGTTCTATGATGACCTACAGGGCAAGACACATATAGAATATTTAAATAAATTCTTCCTATTAGTTTAAATCAGAGCTCCAGGAGAGAAACTATTAGGGGGAAAAAAATGTGGGATGCTGAATCCCAAATTGGGCTTCCCTGGTGATTAGTAGTAAAAAACCTGCCTGCAATGCAAGAGATGTAGGTTTGTTCCCTGGCTTGGGTAGATCTCCTGGAGGAGGGCATGGCAACCCACTTCACTATTCTGGCCTGGGAAATCCCATGGAGACAGGAGCCTGGAGGGCTACAGTCCATAGGGTCACAAAGAGTTGGACATGACTGAAGTGACTGGGCATGCACACATGTTTGACAGCAAGACTTGAACCATTGAGAATTTACTTTCCTCTTCTTTCTAAAATCCAACTTTTGGTATTTACAATAAAAAAGTACTTCATGTATGTTCATTTAAACATATAGTTCACGCATCTGGGAAATGCAACGTAAAATAAAAAAATCCATATACTTAGGATTTTACCATGGCTCAAGGGAAAGCATTACAAGGATACAGTGCTGAACTGCAAATGGGAATAATTTATCGTACAATTACATAATTTAGTCAAGGAAATAAAGAAATAAGAAAAATGTGTTACAACATAAGGAATAATATTGCAAAGGGAAAATAAGAGGTTTTATATTATAAACAGATGAATCTCTTTATGGCTATGTATCAGTTTCATCATCATTTAGCTAATAGCATTGATTTAGTTGCTTCATTTACCAGCCATTCGATTCATACATAGTCTCTGTCCTCAAGAATATCCCTTGATTCAACTTTAACAGTTTTCTAGGCTCAAAAAAACAAACAAAAAATGTCTCCACTTTTCACCGTCCAAACACTGCTGATAAACCATTATGTTTATCTTGCTGATAAACCATTACATTAAATGTAAAAGTAAAACCATATTCTACAGTTTACTTGACTATCCCTCCCAAAGCATAGTCAGAAAGATTACCTTACCTAGAAAAGCGATTTCTATTTAAGTAAAAGTTATAGTGCTAAAATTTTTAAACAAAGCATTCAGTTCAGTAGCTCAGTCGTGTCCAATTCTTTGCGACCCCATGAATTGCAGCACGCCAGGCCTCCCTGTCTATCACCAACTCCCGGAGTTTACCCAAACTCATGTCCATCAAGCTGGTGATGCCATCCAGCCGTCTCATCCTCCATCATCCCCTTCTCCTCCTGTTCCCAATCCCTCCCAGCATCAGAGTCTTTTACAATGAGTCAACTCTTCACATGAGGTGGCCAAAGTATTGGAGCTTCAGCTTTAGCATCAGTCCTTCCAAAAAACACCCAGGACTGATCTCTGGACTGGTTGGATTTCCTTGTAGTCCAAGGGATTCTCAAGAGTCTTCTCCAACACCACAGTTCAAAAGCATCAATTCTTCGGTGCTCAGCCTTCTTCACAGTCCAACTTTCACATCCATACATGACCACAGGAAAAACCATAGTCTTGACTAGACGTTAGAATGTGTTTAAAGGAGAATATATGTTAGTCACTAAGTTGATATTTCATATGTTAAAAAAAGATTAGATCTTTTGAACTGTGGTGTTGGAGAAGACTCTTGAGAGTCCCTTGGACTGCAAGGAGATCCAATCAGGCCATTCTGAAGGAGATCAACCCTGGGATTTCTTTGGAAGGAATGATGCTAAAGCTGAAACTCCAGTGCTTTGGCCACCTCATGCAAAGAGTTGACTCATTGGAAGACTCAGATGCTGGGAGGGATTGGGGGCAGGAGAAGAAGGGGACGACAGGGGATGAGATGGCTGGATGGCATCACTGACTCGATGAACATGAGTCTGAGTGAACTCTGGGAGTTGGTGATGGACAGGGAGGCCTGGCATGCTGCGATCATGGGGTCACAAAGAGTCGGACATGACTGAGTGACTGAACTAAACTGAATCTCAATAATATTTTCTAAAAATGATATAAGACAATGCACTATTTAACAACATTTTAGAAGAAAAAGCACCTAAAAAAGATAATTCATTGCCTTTAAAAATACATTTGAGCCTTGAACAACTTAGGAGTTAGGAATGCTGACTCTCTGTGCAGAAAATCCAAGTGTAGTTTATAGTTGGTCCTCTATATTTATAGCTCCACATCAGCAGATTCAACCAACCATGGATTGTTTAGTAACCTAGAATTCACTATTGAAAGGAATCCAGGTATAAATGGACCCATGCAGTTCAAATTCATATTGCTGAAGGGTCAACTATATATGTTAAGTGTAACACTACCACCAACTGTAGTATGTCTTAGTACACATTAATATTTATAGTAGAGGACTCACACTGGATGTGCAGGTTATTGGAATTTCAGTGGAAGACCATACATAATCACCACTTCATCCACCTTAACTTGAAATTGGCCACTCACCTTTCTCCAGACTATATCAAGCCCCTTTGCTTCTATATCTCCTATATGTCACAATCCTGCTTACCTGTGTTATGCCTAGTTGTGTCCATCTCTTTGTGACCCCATGGAATGTATCTTGCCAGGCTCCTCTGTCCAAAGCAAGAATATTGGAGTGGGTACCCTATGCCTTCTCCAGGGCATCTTCCCAACCCAGGAATCAAACCAGGGTCTTCTGCATTGCAGGCAGATATTTTACCAGCTGCGCTACCTGGGAAGCCCCCTGTTTACCTACTGTTCTCTATTTCCTTCACTATCATGTAACTACAGAGTGTTTTACTTTTGTACTTGCTCAAGACAATTGATTGGCAAGCATAAATAAATCCATCTTCAATGAAAGTATTCTTTGGTGTATCTGAAAATTAGCATATAAAATTGCACAAAGATAAAAGCCTTTTTTACCCTTTCACAACTTTTATCCTAAATTTATACTATCCCTCATAGTTTGTGTATGAATCGAACTACTTAGGAAAGTATGTGTTCAGATTTTACCCAATGGTTGTCTTTCATCTGGTTTTCTATTTCTAAAGATGAAAAAGAAATCTCAGGGAGGAGTAAAGCAAATTTACTTTGAGTAAACAATGAGTATGTAATCATCATCTTTCTTTCCGTAGACATAGATAATTCAATTTAAACAATGGATATACAAAAATTTTGAAATGTGTATAAGACCCACAGATTATTAAATGAGTATCAATTCTTAGTATTTTGGAAAGGGGATTCTCAGGTAGCGCTAGTGGTAAAGAACCCCCCTACTAATGCAGGTGACATAAGAGATGTGGGTTCAATCCCTGGGTAGGGAATATACCCTGGAGGAGGGCACAGCAACCCACTCCAGTATTCTTGCCTGAAGAATCCCATGGATAGAGGAGCCTGGCAGGCTACATTCCATATGGTCACAAAGAGTTGGACACAGCTGAAGCAATTTAGCACATAACACTCTCATACACTGTCATATGATATCATTTTTTATTATTCAAGCTCATCTCTTTAATCCATATACTAGAAATTTTAGCTTGTTAATATCATTTGTGCTGATAGAGTAAAATTACTAAGATAGCTGTTCTGTTCAAAATCTCTAATTGGGGAGGTAGCAAGTATCATGAACACATATGCAAATGAAAGAAATTACAAAAAGTAGTGGTATTCTTTTGGAGTTTCATTTTCCTTTGAGGGGCTCACATAAACCACAAATTTATTTCTATTGGAGATTTCAGAGTAAAGGAGGAGAAAAGTTCTGCATTGTTTCAAGAACTGGCCTTAATATATGTTACTAAATTGATGATAGTTTAAAATGATTCTCTAGGCACATATTAAAGATCTCATGGTACATAAAGAAATACAGTGAGTAATAGCAGTGTCATGTCACACACTTAATAAAGTAGCTCCTGATAGCATTATTAATGATTTCCACATTCTTAGAGTGCTTCAAACACATTTTTTATAATGCCAAATGCTTTCTGTCTTGTGACTAAGCAGATAATCATGGCTATTTTTATTCAGTAAGTCACTTCTTGAATTGTTTGGTGTTGCCACGTGTATAAAAAACATCATGTAAAATGCAATTCTATTCAATAAACATTTGCTCTCTTTTTTTCCCCTTAGAAAAACTGAATTGTAGAAAAATACCATAAACTAAGGAGGTTTTAAGTGGAGTTAGACTTTCAAAAGCATTGTTGACCTGTTGCACATATACCTCTCATGTTCTAGTATAAAGTACTAGTTCAATTAGTAAATTTATTGTTATTCCTTGTGAAGTTTCCTCTAAAAGTGGCATAATTACTTCAAGATACTTTAGTTGGAAGTCTCCTAGAGTGAATTTATCATCTTTAAATATTCATATAATTTTTCAACTTTGAAATCAACACCTTTGTTGATTAGGATTATCTGTATATTTAGAAGTACCGCTATGACCAAAAGAAAAAGAGGATTGTTACATAAATAATATTATATACACTGGTTATACTACTCAGTATCCTTAGATTAACATTTAAACCTACATACCTGGCTTAGAAATGCAGCCTAAGCAAGATCTGGCTTTTTCAGTTACTAGTTATGTAAACTATCAAACTTGAGATTAGGTCATTATTATTTTAAAAATCTAGACACATATTCTCACATCAACTGAGAAGTCAATATTTATATTTAATTCTTACTATGTTAACAAATAATTTTTGTGTGCCCATGCCATGTCTGGAATTGTGCTAAGCCAAATTAAAAAAAAAAAAAAAAATAGACCCAGGCTCAAATAGGGTCTATTTGAGCACTTATGGAGGCATAATTATATATTTTGCTAGTTTCTACTATTAAAAAGTATGCAGTATCAACTAGATATATTGCTGGTTGGAATGTAAAATAATGCAACAACTTTGCAAAAGACTTTGGCAGTTTCTTTTAATATGAAAGATATTCATAAGACCCATCAGCTCTCATTCTGCCCAGAGAAATGGAAACCTGTGTCCACACAAAGACTTTTGCATGAATATTCCCAACACCTTTATTAGTAGTATACAGAAATTAGAAACAGTATAAATGTTCCTCTGTTCATACATGAATGCATAAATTGTAGCATATGAATAAAAGGGATGCTTCTCAGCTTTGGTAAGGAACAGATGGCTGGCTGATACATACATCAACAACAATACATTACAAAATATATTGAAGAAGTCAGACACAAAATATATTGAAGAAACCAAACACAAAATATGACATTTTTTCTAATTTATAAAACAAAACACAAAATGTGACATTTTTTTCTAATTTATTAAAGATTCTACTGTATGGTAAATTTTAATAATTCTAGCCTACCATAAAGCAAACATATTTTCAGTGGCTCTGACTGAAAAAAAAAAAAAAACAATAAAAATTTCTGGGGTGATGGAAATGTTCTATACATAGATTCATTAGTGATTATACAAATGTATAGATTTGTCAGAATTCATAGAATTATACCCTTAAACTGAGTAAACATCACTGAAGTTGTTATATTTCAAAAAGTCTATTTTTAAATGTGTACGGTAGTATAAAAGGGAATAATAGGGGATATAGTAATGGCACCCCACTCCAGTACTTTTGCTTGGAGAATTCCATGGACTGAGGAGCCTGGTGGGCTACGGTCCATGGGGTCACAAAGAGTCGGACATGACTGAGCGACTTCACTTTCACTTTTCACTTTCATGCATTGGAGGAGGAAATGGCAACCCACTCCAGTGTTCTTGCCTGGAGAATCCCAGGGACGGGGGAGCCTGGTGGGGTGCCGTCTATGGGGTCGCACAGAGTCGGACACAACTGAAGTGACTCAGCAGTAGCAGTAGCAGCTTATCTTGGGAAGTCAAGAATGTCTTTATTTTTTATGTATATAGTTGCCTTAAAATGTTGTTAGTTTCTGCTGCACCATGAAGTGAATTGGACATATGCATGCAAATATTCCCCTCCTCTTGGACCTCCCTCCCATCTCCACCTTATCCCATCCATCTAGGTCACCACAGAACACTTAGTTGAGCTCCCTGTGCTACACAGAAGGTTCCCACTAGCTGTCTATTTTAAACATAGTCGTGTATATATGTCAATCCCAATCTCCCAGTTTATCCCTCTTCCTTTTCCCTGCTCCCCACACTGTTCACAATCCCACTACTGGGCATGTACCCTGAGAAAACCATAATTTGAAAAGACATATGCACCCCAATGTTCATTGCAGCACTATTTAAAATAGCCAAGACTTGGAGACAACCTAAATGTCCAAGACAGATGAATGAATAAAGAAGATGTAGCACATATGATATATACAATGGAGTATTACTCCCCCATCAAAAGGAACAAAATAAAGATATGGATGAACCTAGAGCCTGTCATAGACAGTGAAGTAAGTCAGGAAGAGAAAAGCAGATATACTATATTAATGCATAAGTATGGAATCTAGAAAAATGATACAGATGAACACTTGCAGTGCAGGAATACATGTGCAGGCATAAGGGAGCAGAGAGTACTAATGAAAATTGAATCTGGTGAATTAGAGAGTCAAATAGTGTTGAGGGAAGGGGAGGCAGAAAAGGGCCTTCTATGGGAGAGGAACAGGTCATATGCCACTGAAGGAACTGGTAGAAAATTGCAGTTAGAACTCAATGACTGATGGAGACAAAGAGGTGTGAAAATTCTGGAGAAGCAAGCCTATGACTAAGGGTCTGTGTGCCATATTAAGAACTGTGCTGTGTCTGTAAGGAAGCTTGGCTAGAAAGAGTAGAATAAACTGTACCCACCAGGCTCCCCTGTCCATGGGATTCTCCAGGCAAGAATACTGGAGTGGGCTGCCATTTCCTTCTCTAGGGTATCATCTCAAGCCAGGGACTGAAACTGTGTCTCCTGCATTGAAGGTTTTTCTTTACCAACTGAATCACCAAGGAAGCCCAGTTAAGCTCAGAATCACTTCCTATTATTGACTATCTTGTGACAAGTAGGTACCTTCTGCATATTTTTTGTAAAAATCTGATTAAGTTCTTTATTATCATCAGAATTTCAGTGGTTTGAAGATTTATGCCATATATTTGGTGTAGCTTTGTTTTATTTTTAAGATGTGTAAGTATAAGCTCCTTGATATTCATCTTGGCAATGGCTTTTTGGAATTGATAATAAAATTAGAGGCTAAATAAATAAATGAGTGGGACTACCTTATACTAAAAAGCTTCTGCACAGCCAAGAAAACCTTCAACAACATGAAAGCAATCTATAGAATGGAAGAAAATATTTACAAATTATATATGTGATAATGGGTTCATATCCAAAATAGATAAATAAGTCATACAACTTAATGAAACAAAAACTAACAACTCAATTAAAAATAGGTTGAGGATCAGAATAGACATTTTTCCAAAAAAAACTTAGACATACAAATGGCCAAAGGTTACAGGAAAAGGTATTCAGCATCACTGATCATCAGGAAAATGCAAGTCAAAAATCACATGATATCACTTCATATTTGTTAGAATGACTATTTCAAAAAGAGACAAGAGATGACAAATGCTGATGAGGATTTGGAGATAAAGGAATCCTCGCACACACTTGGTTAGATGTTCCTCAAAATACGAAAAATAAAACTACTACATGATACAGCAATCCCACTTCTGGGTGTATATTCAAAGGAACTGAAAATATGATATTTAAGAGAGTCCCTTGGACTGCAAGGAGATCCAACCAGTCATTCCAAAGGAGATCAGCCCTGGGTGTTCTTTGGAAGGAATGATGCTAAAGCTGAAACTCCAGTACTTTGGCCACCTCATGCAAAGAGTTGACTCATTGGAAAAGACTCTGATGCTNCACTCAAGTAGTCTTGCCTGGGAAATCCCTGTCTCTTATACACATCTTTCCAAAGGAGATCAGCCCTGGGTGTTCTTTGGAAGGAATGATGCTAAAGCTGAAACTCCAGTACTTTGGCCACCTCATGCAAAGAGTTGACTCATTGGAAAAGACTCTGATGCTGGGAGGGATTGGGGGCAGGAGGAGAAGGGGACGACAGAGGATGAGATGGCTGGGTGGCCTCACCGACTCGATGGACATGAGTTTGAATGAACTCCAGGAGTTGGTGATGGACAGGGAGGCCTGGCATGCTGTGATTCATGGGGTCGCAAAGAGTGAGACACAACTGAGCAACTGAACTGAACTGAACTGAAACTCTCATGTCACTGTAGCATTTTTCAGTACAGCCAAAATATGGAAATACCCTATGTGTCTATGTTAGTCAATGGAAAAAAAAAATAGGGTGTATTGGGTGTGTATGTATATATATATATATATATATATATATAATATTACTCAGCCATGAGAGAGAAGGAAATCTTACTGTTTACAACATAGATGAAAAGTGAAGGTGCTATCCTAAATGAAATAAGCTAGATAGGGAAAGACATACTGTACGGTATCACCTCTATATAGAATACAAAATTCAAATTCATAGGAATAGAGAGTAAAGTGGTTAACAGGCTGAGGGTGGGGAAAATAGAGAGATGGTGAAAGGGCACCCATTTTCAGCTACAAGATGAGTTACAAAATGACTAAGATTTGAGGACCCTTATATATGAGGACCAATGTAAACTTTAAATACCTTACAATTTTTTGTGAATTATACTTCAGCAATTTGAAAATAACCTTCTACATTTTCATAGAAATTGCTGTGGAACAAAAAGCCTATGCTATATTCCACAGAGTTTGTATTCTCTTTAAGGTCCTGGGGCTTCTCAGTTGATATTGTTAATTTGAATATAGTTTGAAATGAGGAAAATATAAGTAAATGAGAGGAAAAATAAAAGAATGCTCTTGTTGTGTTCACTCTATAACAAGCCTTTAGCACATAGAGTATGCTGAACACTGTATTAATAGCCCTTCATCTGAATCCCAACCATTCTATAATTGAGTATCTTGGAATAAGTTATGTATTTTCAAATTTCCCAAAATTGTAATGAGAGTACTGCCCTCCTGAGTTAAATCAAAATCCAAATTGCTTACCAAAGCCAGAAATCATGCTTATGAATTTATTGAAATATGTCAGTGTGGGATACTATGCTAGGCAGAAATTTAATGACTCCTTGAAAGAGATCTACACTCTAATCTGTGAATCTGAATATATTACCTTACATAGTGAAAGGGATGCTACAGATGTGATTAAGGTTAAGGACATTGATATAAAGGGAATATCCTGGATTCTTTGGGGTACATACAAGGTAATCACATGATTCCCTTAAAGTGGAAAAAGAGTAAATCAGTGAGATTCAAAATATGAGAGAAACTCAAGCTGGACCGTGAGCCAAGGAATGTGAGTGGCCTCTATAAATTGGAAATATATCTCAGCCAACAAAATATAGGAATCCCAATCCTACAATTGATAAGGATAGAGTAGGATAATTAAATAATTTAGAAATCCCACTAGGAGATTAAGGGCAGAAGGGAATTTTAAGGGAGTTTGGGAGACTGTTGTGAGCTAATTACCACTCAGAAGTGAAGTGAAGTCGCTCAGTTGTGTCTGACTCTTTGCGACCCCGTGGACTGTAGCCTACCAGGCTTCTCCGTCCATGGGATTCTCCAGGCAAGAATACTGGAGTGGGTTACCATTTCCTTCTCCAAGGGATCTTCCCGACTCAGGGATCGAACCCAGGTCTCCCGCATTGGAGGCAGACGCTTTAACCTCTGAGCCACCAATAACCACTCAAGAATATAATAAACTAGCAACAATCTACTCTTTATTTAAAAAAATTTTTTTTAATTTATTTATTTTAATTGGAGGCTAATTACTTTACAATATTGTGGTGGTTTCTGCCATACATTGACATGAATCAGCCATGGGTTTACATGTGTTCCCCATCCTGAACTCCCCTCCCACCTCTCTCCCCATCCCATCCCTCTGGGTCATCCCAGTGCACCAGCCCTGAGCACCCTGTTTCATGCATAAAACCTGGACTGGCAATCTGTTTCACATATGATAATATACATGTTTCAATGCTATTCTCTCAGATCATACCACCACTGACCTCTCCCACAGAGTCCAAAAGACTGTTTATAGATCTGTGTCTCTTTAGCTGTCTCGCATATAGGATTATCATTATCATCTTTCTAAATTCCATATATATGTGTTAGTATACTGTATTGGTGTTTTTCTTTCTGGTTTACTTCACTCTGTAAAATAGGCTCCAGTTTCATCCACCTCATTAGAACTGACTCAAATGTATTCTTTTTAATGGCTGTCTATTTTACTTCTTGAAGGAAGACTAAGTGCATCCAAGCACCAGGCACAAGCAAGACATAAACCCTGATGGACTTAGTTGCTCAATCATGTCTGACTCTTTGCCACCCTATGGACTGTAGCCAACCAGGCTCCACTGTCCATGGAATTCCCCAGGCAAGAATACTGGAGTGGGTAGCCATTCCATTTTCCAGGGGATCTTCCAGAACCAGGAATCAAATCCAGATCTCCTGCATTGCAGACAGATTCCTTGCCATCTGAGACACCAGGGAAGCCCAAAACACAGCATGGTAGATAATGGGATTAGAATCTTACCTGAAGTCAGAATTAATTGTCAATTAATTAATTCAAGAGTAGCATTTCTGCATGTAGCCAAGACAGGAATATAGGTGAAATGGGAAAAACTAGGTGAAAAGTGTCCTTATATGGAAACCTGGGATAAGTTACCATATTTTACCATGTTTCCACCATTTTGGAGAAAGTAATGACAACCCACTCCAGTTTTCTTGCCTGGAGAATTCCAGGGACAGAGGAATCTGGCGAGTTACAGTCCATGGAGTCCCAAAAAGTCTGACATGACTGAGTGAGCAACACACACACACACCAACCTTTTAGGGGATGACAGAGGATGAGATGGTTGGATGGCATCACCAACTCAATGTTGAGTTTGAGCAAACTCCGGGAGATGGTGAAGGACAGAGGAGCCTGCTGTGCTGCAGTCCAGGGGGTCACACAGAGTCTGACATGACTGAGCAGCTGAACTGTGACCACCCTTTTGCTAATATGCAGATGATTTCAATAGTGCCATGACTGTCCTGGTTAAATCATAAAGGGCCAAAGGAGGAACTAATGATGCAAGCCTTGATGTCTACTCAAGAATAAGGAAGAAGGTGGCCTTCTTCCCTCCCTGCTTTTTCTTTGATCATAAAAATGTAGCCCTCTTTATTCTCAGGACTGCTCCATTCCTTTGTTAGCCTGCTTGTCCCTCTCACAAGTGTTCTATGCTAGTAAATTCATTATTTGCTTGATGCTTTGCCTCAGACTGAATTCTTGCTAAGAGAAAAAGAGCACCTGAGCTTCTAAGTCCTAACACCAGGTAAGCAGTTTTAATCAAATGATAGTTGGTTGGATTATCCTCCTCATCAGGGATTGTGGGGTCATGTCCCAATCTGATTTTAGGGTGAGTTTGAGTCCCACCCCAGGTGTGTGGTTTTACAACCATAAGAAATTGAGTTCTTCCCATAACTTGAATGAACAAGAAAACAGATTTTCCCTTAGAATCTCCAGAAAGAAACTCAGCTCCACTGACACTAATTTTATCCTTGTGAGACCCATACTAGACTTCAAGTCTGGTCTTCCCTGGTGGCCCAGACAGTGAAGAATCTGCCTGCAATATGGGAAACCTGAGGTTGATTCCTGGATCTGTAAGATCCCCTGGAGAAGATCCCCTGGAGAAAGGAATGGTTATATAAAATTTTAAAATAACATATCGGTGGATTTTTAAATCAGTGTTTCTTAACTTTGCCAAATTGTAATACTTCCTAGATTTGATTTTCACAAAAAATAACTAATATATGATGACTGTATTATTCTTCTATTGTTTTTTTCTAATGTTTCTCCTAGTCTTTTTTATAATAGAACTATCTATGTATATTAAAATTAATAATTTTAATATCAATTAAACTGCATATCATTTAACCCAAAAGTTTTGATAAGCTTCTCTTTCCAATCAGGAAAAGACTATAACCTGGCATTCAGAGATGCCATGTTAAGGTATCAATCTACTTTTTTTTTCATATTATTTCTCAGTATTCTAAACAGAAAACCTGGATTTTCCATTTGTATCTGAACATATTCTGTAATTTCTTTCATCTCTATCTCTTGGAATTCTATACTAATGCTTGCCTTTCCTAACATATCTCTTTTCCTATTCCTTCCTACTTTAATTTATATCCTGAACTATGCCAATTTTAAGGAGCCTTCCAAAGCCATCCATTCCTTCAACGATTCTACAATGTATATCAAAGCTGTATTTTGTTTTTTAAGTTAAATATTCCCAATCATGTTAGAAGTTACTTATGTCAGCATAATAAAGATAGCAACACTTGACAGGCAATAAACACACACACCAATTGCATTCATTTACAAACATGCAAGTATAATAGTAGCAAATTAATTTTCAAATGTTTTAGAGAAATGAAAAAATAACAATGAAGTTTATTCAGATAACAAATATAAATGCACAACATAAAATCTTGGAAAATAAGTTTCATAAATATGAAGCCATAACATTTCTACAAATTAAAATGTATTTTGAATCTATTATATTTCATATCACTAAAATGAAATTGAGTAGGGAGTTGTAAAAAATCAAAATACATTTATGACATAAGCATAATTTTATTAATGGGAAAAATTCAGTAGAGTGTTTTTTGAAAGACAGACTACCAAATTGGAGAAAAGACTACACTGAATTTCCTATGTTATGCCCGATATCGACACACACATTTGTTGATATTATGAATATTTTTCTACAAGGGCAGTCACCTTTGTTTTGTTCAGTGATGTAGTCCTAGCTCCTTGAAAAGTACCTGCCATGTAAAGAAGCCAATAAGTTTTACATTTTATAAAAATAAAATCTAGAGGAGAAATAATAGAATGTATATAATAAAATGTTTGTAGAGGATAATTTAAATGAATAGCACAGAAAAAACACAACTCACCAAGAATAAGATTGACAATGAGCTAATTTCTTTAATTTACAATGAATTAATATGAAGTAATAGGAAAATCAGGCTGCCAGAGCAACAGATAAGTTGAATAAAAAATAATTACAAATACTCAGTAAGCATTAGAAAATATTTCCATCTCACTTTTAAGGAATGCAAATAAAAATAAGATACTTTATTTTGTTTTTTAACCCATTAAATACAGAAACATGCAAATGTTTGGTAATATTCAGAGCTTATAAAAGAGTGAAGAAATATACTGATTCAAACATTATAGTTGCCAACTATTTGCAGTTTTGGCAAAATCTCTTAAAATTACAAATGCATATATCAACTGACATAGATCACATTGCTGGAAATTTACTCTACTGGAATTCACACAAATTATATAAATGTATTTACCATCAAGTGATATTTATTGAACTCTTCATGAAATAGGAATATTCATGGAGCTGGTGTGAAAGACATTAATAAGGAAGACAACATCATTTGACACAATATATGTAACCAGCCAAGGGGTTCACAGTCTAGTCAAAAGGCAATATGGTATCTGTATAAGTATGGTTAGCAAATTACTGTTTATAATAACAAAATAAGCATGAACCACATAAATTATCCATCTGTATAGTACCTATTATTAATTTTCACATACCCATCCAACAGAATATTATGTAACTAGTATAAAGAATTTGGTAGACATTTGTGCTAATATAAGAAGACAGAAATCATATACACTTAAATGAAAAAAAAAGTAAGATATGGAATCATACATCCAATATTATTTCTTTTATGTATATACAAAAATTCAAAAAAAAAAAAAAGAATGCAGCTATTTTGGTAAGAGTAGTGCCTTTCTTGGAAGATATGGGTTAAGAGGATAAACTTCTTTTTAAATTTGTTTTATTGAAGTATAGTTGATTTACAATGTTGTGTCAGTTTCTTCTATATAACATAGTGACTATGCTTCATATTTTATTTTTCTTATACCTGCCTGTAATGTCTGGATTTTTAAACCATGTCTAAGCAAAGCCAGCTTCCCTGGCTTTAGTAAAGCTTCCCTGGTAAAGAATCCACCGGCCAATGCAGGAGACACAGGTTCGATCCCTGGGTTAGAAAGATACCCTGGAGAAGGCAATGACAACCCACTCAAGTAGTCTTGCCTGGGAAATCCCATGGACAGGGGAGCCGGGTAATCTATAGTGCATGGAGTCACAGAAGAGTTGGACATGGTTTAGTAACTAAACAACAGTGACAAAACAATATCAAGAGAGACTTTTGGGAGCTTTATCTCCCAATTTGATTTTGTCTTTGCACACATAAAATTGTTTCTAAACATTAATATATTTTGCAAAATAATTAAAACTATAGAAAAAAATAAGCTTGCATTTTTGAGGCCACAGTTTGAAAGAGGGAGAGAAACTGTTTCTTTTTGGTCTCAGGAATGATGCTTTCTCAAATTTATTGTAAGTAGAGATTACTTCATGTTTTCAATTTTCCAAAAAGCAGGCCACAAAAGTATACTTCATTTGTTTAAGTCTGAGTTGTAATCTGAAATGAAAGTTATAATTCCTTTCGTGCAATCAACAGAAGCAGGAGTTGTGGAACTGCTGACACCATACAAACTAGTCCTGTGCTGAGAACGACGCTATAATGAGTTGGGCTCATTGTGTCTTTCTCAGACATATGCTTTTTATTTATTTATATTTTCAATCATTATGTTGATGGCCTGTATAATTTGCACTATATAAAACCTTATGATAAAATATTTTATCAGTTATTTGAAAAGAGAATCATTTTCTTCAGTTAGCTTTTAGTTTGCCAAAGGTTTTAAAAATGTGCAAATTAATTTTTACAAGTAATTGAGAAAAGAAAAAAATCTTTCAGCATTCTCCATCAAGGTGCTAGATGTTCATTTCATCTTTTTCCTAATGAGATACTTTAGATAGCTCCCTTCTCTGCTCTGTAGCTCATGGAGGGTAGATGTTACCTGCATTATTCATTATTGAAACGGTGGTATATCTTGGTTAGATTCTAAACTCAAAGTAGTTCTTATGACTAACCCTTTGTTTCCCATAAAAATCATGAATTATGTAATGTGCAAATCTTTTCACTATAACATCACTGTTTCTGGCAAGATAGTCAGTTATTTTTATTAAATGTTGCTCATTTGCCATATGGACCCCCATTTTCAAGGCAGTTATGCAACAGAGATAAGGATATGTTAAATGTACCAAGTATGTTTCCAATTAAAAATATTTTAGACCACACATATAAAATCATTTCTGCACAACTCCAAACATCAAGATCAAGTGTTGTTTTCCCTAATTATGTCTAAAATGACACAAAATGCTAAAATGTTTTCTTCAGGTGGAAGTCATAAACTATTTAAAAATATACCGTTACTTCAAACTAAAAAAAAAAAGTTGCATTCTGCACTGTACAGATATATAGAGTCCACAGCACTTTTAACTGTCTTTATAATGACCATTTAAGTTGTTGTTAAATATTTATAAGCTTGAAAATTTGTCATATCATTGATTAAGACAGCATTGACATGAACTACAGTCATTTTAATGTGTTAATAAATCATGATTAGTTCTCCTTGAAATTTCAAACATTGCATTTCTTTCTTCATCTCAAAACTATATTCTTTAGCTGCATACATCCTCTGAAATAAGTATCTTTATTTTAAATAACCTATTTTCCGATTTGTGTCTAGAATGCATTTCCTGAATTAAAACCCTTTTTCCCCTATGGATCTTGTTTGAAAGAAGGCTGTTGATCTTTCTAGCCATGTTACTTTCTGAAAATCACCTTCTCTAAATTATCTGACTTTTCTGTGTATGCTTAATTATTCAATTACTTATTATATTAGTGGCTAGTATTATCATACTATTTTTGCTAAGATAAGAGTAAAATCCTGGATCTTTTTCTTTCTTCCTCAGTTTACAGAAGTGTTAAAGAGGGAACAAACTTTATATGCACTCATTCATTTATTCTCCAATTGCTATCCATAAAGAAGGATGAATTAAGCCCCCCAAAAAGGAAAAAACTGAAGTCAAGTAAGGGTTTCTCAGATCAGTTATGAGTTAAGTTGGTAGTTAACTAGAATGGCTACTATTATGATCTGAAATTACTAAAAACTTTTCTTTCCAGGAACTAGTTAAGTTCAGTCGCTCAGTCGTGTCCGACTCTTTGCGACCCCATGAATCGCAGCACGCCAGGCCTCCCTGTTCATCACCATCTCTCGGAGATCACTCAGACTCACATCCATCGAGTCAGTGATGCCATCCAGCCATCTCATCCTCGGTCGTCCCCTTCTCCTCCTGACCCCAATCTTATTTAACCCACAAAAGAGGCATTGCTTAGTCAAGCAAGTCCAAATTTCATTTGTTCTGGTATTTGGGAGCTGCTCTGTGTAGTCTTTCAATTCTTCACCATGTCGTTTCCAGGATTATCCTGGACATCAAATCTCAAGAAACAAAAGAGAAAGGGTGGTGGATTACACAGAAATTCTTTTTTCTGAGCCAAGTCAGAGGGCACTTTTTACCATCTTGAACACACATTCCATTGGCCAGAACACAACCATATAGCTAGGAGATTGGAAATGGAGTTGTTTTATCTATTCTTGCATAACAAACTGCTCCAAATCTCAATGCCTTCAAAGGATTAATGGTTCTGAGAGTTGACCTGACTCAGATGGATGGTTTTCATGTAGGGTCTCTTAGGGTTGTATTTTGATGTTGGCTGGGTCAGTAAACACAAGAAGATAGCTTACTTTAAAGATAGTTCACTGACATAATTGACAACTGATATTGCTTATGGACTGGTAGCTTAACTGAGGCTGTAAACAAGAATACCCACAGGTTGACTGTTCACATGATGTGGGATTCTTAGAACATGATACCTAGGTTCCTAGAGGAAGCATCCTAAGAGCAAGNATAGCTTACTTTAAAGATAGTTCACTGACATAATTGACAACTGATATTGCTTATGGACTGGTAGCTTAACTGAGGCTGTAAACAAGAATACCCACAGGTTCACTGTTCACATGATGTGGGATTCTTAGAACATGATACCTAGGTTCCTAGAGGAAGCATCCTAAGAGCAAGCATTCAAGAAAGCAGGAAAAGGAAGCACTTTATAATTTAGAACTATGCTGGAATTGGCAAAGTGCTGACTCTGCCATATTCCACCAAGTAGAGGCCCCACTCTGTTTCAAAAGAGGAGAGAAATAAACGTTACTCCTTAAGTGGGAGAGTGGCAAAATCACATTGAATGAGCATGGAAGGTGGGAGAAATTATTGCCAACATCCTTATAAAATACAATCTGCTACAGTAATCTAGCTATGTACCCAACAAAAAAAACAAATTTGTTTAGAAATAGCCAGCCTATTTCTGCTACACTGAGTTAATAAGATGTATACCCAGGACATAAAATCAAGTAAATTGAATACTCAAATTAAATACTATATAATCAGGGAGGAATAAACTTTTATGATTATTTTGTTAACTATTAATATGACCAACCCAGACACCCATATTAAAAAGCAGAGACATTATTTTGTCAACAAAGGTCCATCTAGTCAAGGCTATGGTTTTTCTAGTTGTTATGTATGGATATGAGAGTTAGACTATAAAGAGAGCTGAGCACTGAAGAATTGATGCTTTTGAACTGTGGTGTTGGAGAAGACTCTTGAGAGTCCCTTGGATTGCAAGGAGATCCAACCAGTCCATCCTAAAAGAGATCAGTCCTGGGTGTTCATTGGAAGGACTGATGTTGAAGCTGAAACTCCAGTACTCTGGCCACCTGATGTGAAGCGCTGACTCATTTGAAAAGACCCTGATGCTGGGAAAGATTAAGGGCAGGAGAAGAAGGGGACTACAGAGGATGAGATGGTTGGATGGCATCACCAACTCAATGTACATTAGTTTGGGTAAATTCAGGGAGTTGTTGATGGACAGGGAGGGCCTGGCATCCTGCGGTTCACGGGGTCGCAAAGAGTCAGACATGACTGAGCAACTGAACTGAACTGAACTGAATCTCTACTAAAGTTTGATGAGTAATAACTCATCAAAATGGCTAATCACCACTTGCAATGGATTAGCTGCTATCTTCTTACTAAATACTAGAACTCTACCAACAAATGGTAGGCAGGTTCATTTAATTTGACCCCTTCCATCATAGAGGGAATTTTTATTCCTCACTAAAAAAAGAAAATTACTCTGAATGTATATTTGCCTTTTCTTCCTGCAAAACTTCCCTAAGCACTAACAGTGATAGACTTACTTCATCATACATCTTACATGAAAAATTCTGCTTCTACTCTAGGAACTAATTTTACAGAAAAAGAAATTAAGCAATTATCTCACCCCATACAATGTATGGTTCTTAATGTTTACTCCATTACCCAGATATAACAATGGCATCCCACTCCAGTACTCTTGCTGGAAACTCTCATAGACGGAGGAGCCTGGTGGGCTGCAGTCCATGGGGTCGCTGAGTCAGACATGACTAAGCAACTTCACTTTCACTTTTCACTTTCATACATTGGAGAAGGAAATGGCAACCCACTTCAGTGTTCTTGCCTGGAGAATCCCAGGGATGGTGGAGCCCAATGGGCTGCCATCTGTGGGGTAGCACAGAGTAGGACACGACTGAAGCGACTTAGCAGCAGCAGCAGAGAATATTGAAATAAGCTTGTTGAAGACTCAGTTACTCTCCTAATTGGGAAAAAAAACAAAACACTGAATCATTATAAACCATATGCCATTATAAACATGTTTGAATGAGTAACCACCATATGGTGATCTTTCTCTTATAGCTACACTGTATTTGTCTGATAGTCAAAGAATGAAAGTCAGTTTAGCTATAGACCATAACTCATAATGTTGTATAATGTCCCAAAAATTTTGGACTTCACTGGATTTGAGTTTGTCATAATGATGGTAATTAATTTTAGTCATTCAGTAAGTGATCTCCAATATGTCATTGGCTTAATTCTACAAAGGTTTATTTCTCATTCATGTCAAGTTTGGTAGAGTCACTCTTCTATCCTTAGAGATGGAAATGGCAAACCACTCCAGTACTCTTGCCTGGAAAATCCTATGGAGAGAGAAGAGGAGCCTGCAGGGCTACAGTCCACACAACTGCAAAGAATCAGTCAAGTCTGAGCAATGGAGCACACACACATGCTCTTCTATCCTGTGATTCAGGAAAACTAATTCCAACTCTTTTGTAATTCTTCATTCTCAATGCACTGTTTCCAAAATCTGGCTGATGAGTGAAAAGAGTGATGAAGAATGTATGCCAACTCTAACGTGCCACAGAGTAGCTATGATACAACTCCACTTACATTTCCATTGGCCAGAACTCAACCACATAGCCTTAAATCAACTTTGAGAAATCTCTCTCTCTCTTTCTAATCGCTCGGTTGTGTCCGACTCTTGCAACGCCATGGACTGTAGCCTGCCAGGTTCCTCTGTCCAAGGGATTCTCCAGGCCAGAATACTGGAGTGGGTTGCCATTTCCTTCTCCATTGAGAAATATAGTGAGTGTGTTAATATTTGTTGGCCCTAAGTTTTTCTGCCACAAAGATCACAGTGTGCAACAGACAAATGATTCCACTAGAAGACACAGCAATACTTCTACTGAAATTAAGTAAATTGAAACTGTCACCTTCTGGGATCCTCATGCCACTTAATCAACAGGCAAAGAAAAATGATTACTGTTGAGGTGGTTAAACTTCATTCAGTCAGTTCAGTCAATCAGTTGTGTCTGACTCTTTGAGACCCCATGTGCTGCAGCACAGAGACCTCCCTGTCCATCAACAACTTCTTCAAATCATGTCCATTTAGTCAGTGATGCCATCCAACCATCTCATCCTTTGTCATCCCCTTCTCCTCCTGCCTTCAATCTTTCCTAGCATCAGGGTCTTTATTTTCAAGAGAAAATAATATTGCTA
The DNA here is from genome assembly GCA_006410635.1 of Cephalophus harveyi. Lineage (NCBI taxonomy): Eukaryota > Metazoa > Chordata > Mammalia > Artiodactyla > Bovidae > Cephalophus > Cephalophus harveyi. The sequence goes on from SJYT01068873.1 coordinate 31,689, forward strand.
CCATACAATGGCAGTAGGAAAATCTCAGCCAGATATCTAAGGAGTTCTCTAAGGATAGATCCTAGTATTGCCATTCCCAAAGGAAGAACAAGAATAAAGATAGTTACAGACGACTGTAGCCTGGCATCAAGAAAAACTATATTAGCCTTTGCTACATAGCAGTAAAACAACATCAACTACAATAAAACCACAGAATTTCAGTAGCTAACAAAACAAACAATGTCACATATACAGGTTTCCTGGCATGTAAATTAGCAGAAGCATTACTTTGCCAACAAAAGGGCATCTAGTAAAAACTTTGGTTTTCCCAGTAGTTGTGTATGGTGTGAGAGTTGGACTATAAAGAAAGCTGAGTGCCGAAGAATTGATGCTTTTGAACTGTGGTGTTGGAGAATACTCTTGAGAGTCCCTTGGACTGCAAGGACATCCAACCAGTCCATCCTAAAAGAAATCAGTCCTTAATATTCATTGGAAGGACTGATGCTGAAGCTGAAACTCCAAAATTTTGGCCACCTGATGCAAAGAACTGACTCATTTGATAAGACCCTGATACTGGGAATTATTGAAGGTGGGAGAAGAAGGGGATGACAGAGGATGAGGCGGTTAGATGGCATCACTGACTCAATGGACATGAGTTTGAGTAAGCTCCAAGAGTTGGTGATGGACAGGGAAGCCTGGCATACTGCAGTCCATGGGGTCGCAAAGAGTCAGACACAACTGAGTGACTGAACTGAACTGACTGAAATCAGCTAAAGTTAGGTTTATCTGGGCTAAATTCAGCTGAACAAGTCTGGATCTCATTTGGGGGCTGGTTCAGGTCTTCTCCATTACTTTTCTGAAACAAGGCTTTAGGGATAACATGATCTTTATCTGGAAGATGCCCTTCTGCAGAACACAGAGAGTAAATCATACTGAAGGCTCATACTCACATCACGTCTGCCAAGTTACAGATCAAAACAAATAATATGGCCAAGTCCAGTACCTAGAGAGCAAGAAATTATACTTTGACTAGTGGGACTTAAAAAGTTACATGGCAAAAGAGGTAAATGCATAGTTCTATAGCAGGATGGAAGTGAAGATTTGGAAATAACACACTTAAGTAATATTACTTAAATAATGATGCTACATTCATTAACGAAAACTTCAATCTGTTGGTGCATCAATAATGAGATTTTGAGTGAGGGTAAAAGGAATGCAGAATTGGAAGCAGAAGAGAGCAGTAAAGGTTAACTTGTCCACAACATGAAAAGGGTTGATTTCATGGAAACCAGCTGCCCTCTCATAATTAAAACACTCAATCTTGTTCTGATTAAATACTTGGACTCCAGCTCCCTTAGTTATATCAGGAAGCGTTCTAGTACTCACTCAGTCATGATAAGAATTGAGCAATACCATTCATTCAACAAGTTTGTAATTGCAATCACAAAGTGTGTGCATATCCCCCTGAATGAGACATGTCAGTGTTTCCAAGCTCATGTATGCTGAATTAAAAGGATGAGACAATACAACCAAGACTGCAAGCCATCATATTGTTATTGTATTCTTGTCCCTCATTCTGCAACTACTTTCCTAATCAAAGCCTCTATAAATTCCCCAGTACTCAATTTTCAGAGTATAATATTTATTTACTTTTTTAAATATAAATTTTAAAATCTAGTGTTTGCCCCTGCTTGATCTCTGAATACTCTGCCTAGAATTTCAAGGCAAGAAGGGCCTTGATTATCTGCTGCTGCTTTGTCTTTGTGAAGTTTTACTAATAGGCTGCTTGTGTATATGATCAACCACTGCCTTTGTTGGCTTAACAGTCCCCACCTGCAATTTTATGCAAGATTGTTGATATGGTTTCAGTTCAGTTCAGTTCAGTTGCTCAGTCGTGTCTAACTCTTTGAGACCCCATTAATCACAGCACGCCAGACCTCCCTGTCCATCACCAAATCCTGGAGTTCACTCAAACTCACGTCCATCGAGTCAGTGATGCCATCCAGTCATCTCTGTCGTCCCCTTCTCCTCCTGCCCCCAATCCCTTCCAGCATCAGAGTCTTTTCCAATGAGTCAGCTCTTCGCATGAGGTGGCCAAAGTACTGGAGTTTCAGCTTCAACATCAGCCCTTTCAATGAACACCCAGAACTGACCTCATTTAGAATGGACTGGTTGGATCTCTTTGCAGTCCAAGGGACTCTCAAGAGTCTTATCCAACACCACAGTGAAAAAACATCAATTCTTCAGTGTTCAGATTTCTTCACAGTTCAACTCTCACATCCATAAATGACCACTGGAAAAACCATAGTCTTGACTAGACGGACCTTTGTTGGCTAAGTAATGTCTCTGTTTTTCAATATGCTATCTAGGTTGGTCATAACTTTCCTTCCAAGGAGTAAGCGTCTTTTAATTTCATGGCTGCAATCACCATCTGCAGTGATTTTCAAGACCCAAAAAATAAAGTCTGACTCTGTTTCCACTGTTTCCCCATCTATTTCCCATGAAGTGATGGGACCAGATGCCATGATCTTTGTTTTCTGAATGTTGAGCTTCAAGCCAACTTTTTCACTCTCCTCTTTCACTTTCATCAAGAGGCTTTTTAGTTCCTCTTCACTTTCTGCCATNTGTTTCCCCATCTATTTCCCATGAAGTGATGGGACCAGATGCCATGATCTTTGTTTTCTGAATGTTGAGCTTCAAGCCAACTTTTTCGCTCTCCTCTTTCACTATCATCAAGAGGCTTTTTAGTTCCTCTTCACTTTCTGCCATAAGGGTGGTGTCATCTGCATAGCTGAGGTTATTGATATTTCTCCCGGCAATCTTGATTCCAGCTTGTGCTTCCTCCAGCCCAGCGCTTCTCATGATGTACTCTGCATAGAAGTTAAATAAGCAGGGTGACAATATACAGCTTTGACGTACTCCTTTTCCTATTTGGAACCAGTCGGTTGTTCCATGTTCAGTTCTAACTGTTGCTTCCTGACCTGCATATAGGTTTCTCAAGAGGCAGGTCAGGTGGTCTGGTATTCCCATCTCTTGAAGAATTTTCCACAGTTTATTGTGATCCACACAGTCAAAGGTTTTGGCATAGTCAATACAACAGAAATAGATGTTTTTCTGGAACTCTCTTGCTTTTTTTGATGATCCAGAGGATGTTGGCAATTTACTTTCCGGTTCCTCTCCTTTTCTACGTTTTAAGTTCTGCTAAATAGGAAATATACTCATGAGACACTTAATAGACAGAAAAATGGGTTAGAAACATTCCTTTACTTTCAAAATAGGTGGGAGTTATCTGGACAGATGAGAATTTTTAGTTTCTGATTTTCCTGAAAGTGATGCATGAATGAGGTATTATGATATCAGCACAATTTTCTGTAGGTTTTTAACTGTTAGGGGAAAATTGCAACCTTCTATTTCCTTGAGACTCAGCAGTACCCCCACTCAGAGACTACCTAAATTTCAGTTCACCAGTTCTCCCCAAAATGTTTAAGCACACTATTTCCTATATTACATCCTTTTTCTACCTGTGATATAATTTTTTCCTCCTGATTAACTCTTACATGATGCTACATCACTCCCTTAATACTATACATTCAATACCAACTTTTTCCTAAACGGGTGTTCCTGTTCTCAAGGTTGTAAATTAAAGACTCTTCTGAATTAAAAGCATTTTGCATGCTTTAAATAATCCTCTCAATAACCCACCTTCTATTATTTAGGATTGGATGCCAGAAAAGTACACCCTGCTGTGCACACAGTTGTCTGTTGAGCTTAAGAGTCTGACTTGGCTTGGCTCTCAACGCAGATCAATCACATCAATCAACTCAACCAAAAGAGTTACATATTCCACCTAGAAATACACACTTGTAAAGCAAACGTATAATACAAAATCAGAATGTGTTTGATTACTTAGACTATTCTGTCATCTCTTAGTTCATGTCAAAATATTGTATAATGGGAATATTCAATTGTTTTGTTAATAAGCTAATTGTATGCAGGCACTTGTATTGTATCTCACACGCTAGTAAAGTAATGCTCAAAATTCTCCTAGCCAGGCTTCAGCATTACGTGAACCGTGAACTTCCAGATGTTCAAGCTGGTTTCAAAAAAGGCAGAGGAACCAGAGATCAAATTGCCAACATCTGCTGGATTATCAAAAAGGCAAGAGAGTTCCAGAAAAACATCTATTTCTGCTTTATTGACTATGCCAAAGCCTTTGACTGTGTGGACCACAATAAACTGTGGAAAATTCTGAGAGAGATGGGAATACCAGACCACCTAACCTGCCTCTTGAGAAATCTGTATGCAGGTCAGGAAGCAACAGTTAGAACTAAACATGGAACAACAGACTGGTTCCAAATAGGAAAAGGAGTACATCAGGGCTGTATATTGTCACCCTGCTTATTTAACTTCTATGCAGAGTACATCATGAGAAGCGCTGGGCTGGAGGAAGCACAAGCTGGAATCAAGATTGCCGGGAGAAATATCAATAACCTCAGCTATGCAGATGACATTACCCTTATGGCAGAAAGTGAAGAGGAACTAAAAAGCCTCTTGATGAAAGTGAAAGAGGAGAGTGAAAAAGTTGGCTTGAAGCTCAACATTCAGAAAACAAAGATCATGGCATCTGGTCCCATCACTTCATGGGAAATAGATGGGGAAACAGTGGAAACAGTGTCAGACTTTATTTTTGGGGGCTCCAAAATCACTGCAGAAGATGATTGCAGCCATGAAATTAAAAGATGCTTACTCCTTGGAAGAAAAGTTATGACCAACCTAGATAGTATATTCAAAAGCAGAGACATTACTTTGCNATAGATGGGGAAACAGTGGAAACAGTGACAGACTTTATTTTTTTTGGCTCCAAAATCACTGCAGATGGTGATTGCAGCCATGAAATTAAAAGATGCTTGCTCCTTGGAAGGAAAGTTATGACCAACCTAGATAGCATATTCAAAAGCAGAGACTTTACTTTGTCAACAAATGTCCATCTAGTCAAGGCTATGGTTTTTCCTGTGGTCATGTATGGATGTAAGAGTTGGACTGTGAAGAAAGCTGAGTGCTGAATTGATGCTTTTTAACTGTGGTGTTGGAAAAGACTCTTGAGAGTCCCTTGGACTGCAAGGAGAACTAACCAGTCCATTCTAAAGGAGATCAGTCCTGGGTGTTCTTTGGAAGGAATGATGCTAAAGCTGAAATTCCAGTACTTTGGTCACCTCATGCGAAGAGTTGACTCATTGGAAAAGACCCTGATGCTGGGAGGGATTGGGGGCAGGAGGAGAAGGGGAGGACAGAGGATGAGATGGTTGGATGGCATCACCGACTCGATGGATGTGAGTTTGAGTGAACTCCGGGAGCTGGTGATGGACAGTGAGGCCTGGCGTGCTGCAATTCATGGCGTCGCAAAGAGTCAGACACGACTGAGCGACTGAACTGAACTGAAACAGCAAAGGGACTCAGCCATACATATCCATGTATCCATATGTGATTCCTTTTAATACAGAGTATCAGAAATAGAAATCTATTGACAAAATATCAGATTTACAGTAATTATTGCAGGAACTTCCTTAAGGAAGTTCTGTTCTCTGTTCTGTCTCAAATCTCTCTGCCTGTAGAACATGAGGGAGACAAGGCCAGGAAGCTGTAACTGGAATTAATCTTGTCAGGATTTATTTGCTGATTATCACTGAAGGGTCTTCATGTCCAAATCCAGTTCCATAAAGTTCCAGGCCTGTAGGGTGGATGTGGCTAACCTAGCAGTTTTATTTTATAAATTTTGTCCTGCGTAAAGCATGCTATTTTTCTCCCCTCTATCATGGCCTCCATGTTTCTTCAGGCATGTCTGAGGGAAATCTGGATTCTGTTCACAACTGCTGTCCTCTGTGAGCATCTCTTCCATGTGTGGGTGCCACCCTAGAAGCCTTCTCTTTGGCCCCTGACCTGCTCCCTCCATACTGAAGTTGGATGGTAGAGAGGAGTGTCTTTCAAACTCCAGGTCAAGTTGCCATGAAATCAGTTGGTGATCATCTCAGTCAGCTATGTTCTCAACATCTGCACACAATCACTGCATAATCTGAGTGGTGTAGAGCAACAAGCCTCCTCTGCTGAGGTGTCTGTGAGTCACTGGGATTTCACTGGTTCAGGCTGGGCTCAGCTTCAAGCTGCAGGTTGGTCTCCGTCTGCTCCATGTGTGTCTGAACCTCCTCTGGCCAGCAAGGTAAGTTTTTCTCCAGAGAGGCTACAAGAGGGCAAGTCCGACACACAGCATGTTCTCAAACCTTTGCTCCTGTCAAGGCTGCTAACCCAAGACCAGGCCGAGCCCAAAGTCAAGGGGTGAGGAAGCACATTCCACCTGCCAGGGTGCCGTGACAAGGGTGTCTGCTCTGGGGAGTGAAGAATGGAATCCAATACAGTGGTCAGCATTTTTCAAAAATTAAGTAGAACAGGAAAAACATTAGACTGTAGTATGGAAAGTGTATGCACTGTCTCTTTACACTTTTGTCTCAGTTGTTTTCATATAGATTATCAGTCATCGCTTAGCTGGGCTCCCTACTTCTGCCCCTGCCTCCCCTGCAGCCTGTAGTCAGCATGCCACCAGAGGCGTCTTCACTGAAATCTTGTCAAAACCCTCCCGTGGTTCCCCACACAGGTCCCCTTCCCGCTCCCCACTGACCTGCTGTGCGTGCTCCTACCTACACCTCGATACCTGCCTGGAACTCTCCTCACACGGGCATCTACCTATGTGACTCATTCCTTCACTAGTAGTGAGGTTTTGCTTATTAATATTTATTTAGTGGTAAGAACATAGATATCCTAAAGAAGGGGCAGACAAGAAACAGTAATTTTTTCTAAATAGGATTTTCATAATGAAAACACTGAGTCAAACCTCTAAAACAGAAAAGCACACAAATCTAGAAAAATGCAAAATACTTTTTCTCTCTTACCTGAATTAACCTGAAGTGAAAGTGAAAGCTTTAGTGGCTCAGTCATGTCTGACTCTTTGAGACCCCACTGACTGTACACCTCACCAGGCTCATCTGTCCATGGAATTCTGCAGTCAAGAATACTGGAGTGGGTAGCCATTCCTTCTCCAGGGGATCTTCTTGACCCAAGGATTGACCCTGGGTCTCCTGCACTGCAGGCTGATTCTTTACCCAACTGAGCCACCAGGGAGGCCCTGAATTAACCTGACCACACCTAGAATATCAACTTTGAGAGTAATTTTAAATCATGCAAAAAATAGTACTCGTAGCATTACATCATAAAGTATCTGGCTTATATGNAGGATTGACCCTGGGTCTCCTGCACTGCAGGCTGATTCTTTACCCAACTGAGCCACCAGGGAGGCCCTGAATTAACCTGACCACACCTAGAATATCAACTTTGAGAGTAATTTTAAATCATGCAAAAAATAGTACTCGTAGCATTACATCATAAAGTATCTGGCTTATATGTGACAAAAATAAAATGAAAGCAAGTAAAAGTAAACAGTTAGTTTATAGAATTCAGAGACAATCAGTGTGTCTAAAAAGTGAAAGAAAGGCAATTAGGGACAGGAGACACTTTGCAAAGCAGAATGCTACAGCGATGTCTACTGCTGCTGCTAAGTCACTTCAGTCGTGTCCGACTCTGTGCGACCCCATAGACGGCAGCCCACCAGGCTCCCCCGTCCCTGGGATTCCCCAGGCAAGAACACTGGAGTGGGTTGCCATTTCCTTCTCCAATGCATGAAAGTGAAAAGTGAAAGGGAAGTCGCTCAGTCATGTCCGACTCTTTGTGACTTCATGGACTGCAGCCTACCAGGCTCCTCTGTCCATGGGATTTTCCAGGCAAGAGTACTGGAGTGGGGTGCCATCACCTTCTCCGTGTCTACTTCTAGCCTAGATGAAAACAGGAGACTCTGAACACTGAGAATCACTGATGGGATGGATAAAAGTGCAGTATCTCTAATAGGCAGCAAATCACCTGGCCCTCTGGTAAAAACGTCAGAACATAAACCAAGGCAGTTTTCAGTTAAGAATGTAAAGTTGTATTCTCTGACTACTCATAAAATTGCAGCCATCACCACCATACTGGACAGTCCTGATCTGCGTCTTTGCTGAGTCAGTGAGTCAGCACATTGATGCAACATGTGACACGATGCATGTGTTACCTGTTTGTATGATTTCCCCACAGGAATATAGCCCTAGGAGAACAAGTTCCTTTGCCTGCTTGGATCTATTCCCAGGGCCTGAACCTCAACTGTTTGTTGGTTGAATGAATGAGTGAACAGGGATTTTTCTCATAGAACAAGAAATATGGAGGCAAGTGGTCCCCAGGTGGGTTTGGAAGTGCGTCATGCCTTCAGGGAGCCAGGCTCCTTTCAGCCTTTCACTCCACTGAGCTCAGGGTGCTGGGAGGTCCTTTCTGATGCTCTCGAGATGGTAAAGCCTGCTCCAAACCCTTTGCCTTTCCCCAACGAGCTGCCAGAACAGAAGCTCTCCTCTGCCATCTCGAGTTGATTATCAGTGGGAAGGTCTCCTCTGTACTGGCCATGACTGGGTTAGACACCCATCTGTAAACCAATTCTTGGCAAATAGAATTCATGACTGTTTTCAAACAGCTGTCATGATTCCTCTCCTGGGGCTGCACACATTGCCACCTAGAGCTGAACAAAATCGGTACTGTAAAAACCATCTGGAAAACAAAGGGATGGGAAAGGATCACCCACAGTGTTTCCATGCGAGACAGGTGGGGCTCCCCTTGGACCATGGCTCAGAGGTGCCATCTTCAGTTATTAAAGCCCAGAGCCAGGGGAGCAGGGGTTGTGCTGTGATCCTCAAGAGACGGAGGTGACTGTGCAGCAGCCGTGGTCTGTCTCAGGATGCAGCCACTTCACCGTCCATCCCCCCGTCCCCCACACTGCCACTCAACCCACACAATGACAGCAGAGCCACCCCGATGCTTCGTCTCCCCGGAGTTGTTCTTCCAGAAGAGGAGGCCCCCTCTTCACTTCCCTGTTTTCCCTAAGACCTGAGAAAATGAGATCAACTACTTTGGGCTCAAGGACTTTAAATTCCTAAGAAAAGCAGATTTACTGACCAAAAATCTGACATCTTGTTTCCTTTCTTAAAAATGTAGACAAAGTGAAAATTTAAAAACTTTATTTTTTGAATAGATAATACATGTACATGGTACAAAATTCAAAAGGTACAAAACGTAAACCATGAAAAGTAACCCCCACCCCTCATCCCAAAGGCAGCCCAAGCTGTCAGGTTCCTGTGGATCCCCCTAGAGATTCTCTACCTATGCGCACACACAGAAGTATATATACAGCCACATTTTCCCCTTCTTCCTTTTATTTTCACAAATAAACACTAGTAAGCCAAGTCTTCATCTCCACTTAACCATGCATCTTAGGGATCATTCCATGGTAGTAGATAGAGAATAGCTTAATATACCATTGTATGGATTTGCCACAATGTATTTAACCACTGCCCTATGTTGGTGGCAGTTTCTATCTTCTTGCTATTACAAATAATGCTGAAATGCAAATCCTTGATAAACACTAGTAAGCCAAGTCTTCATCTCCACTTAACCATGCATCTTAGGGATCATTCCATGGTAGTAGATAGAGAATATCTTAATATACCATTGTATGGATTTGCCACAATGTATTTAACCACTGCCCTATGTTGGTGGCAATTTCCATCTTCTTGCTATTACAAATAATGCTGAAATGTAAATCCTTGTATATAGGAAAAATCCTTAGATGTAGCATTGCTGACCTGAAAGGTCTGTACATTTGCACTTTTGACAGACACTGTCTGACTGTCCTCCATGTGGTTGTACCATGCATACATCTGCCAACACAGTATCCCAGGGTGCTTCCCACTGCTTGGTTTCATGTGGCTCAGTCATTCTACCAGCCAGGTTACCTTTATGCATGGTTTACTTTGAGCCAAGACATACTCCTGACCTAATCTCTGAAAATAATACGTTCCCTTTTCCCCGCACTCCCCCCATTTGCATGGGGGGGAACCATCCGCAAAAAGTAATGCCTTTGAAAGGTCTGAAACCTTGGACACCCTTCTCATCTCAGCCATCAAGTTTACAGTGTAACAAACACTCTGAGACCCTCTAAAATGGCTGAATAAAATCACCCCCTCATTCTCAAGCTAAGCACAAATCAGATCACAGATTCAATCTGAACTCTGCTAATATAAGGATACATAGCTGCAGTTTGGAGAAGCTATTTTATCCAGCCAGAGTTTCCTAATCATAGCCCACTCAGGCCCCTGACGAGTAACCTCGGCACCTCCCTTGGAGCAGTTAGCTGAGGATGACCCAGGAGCCTGAATCCAGACCAAGGACGGTAACAAACGCAACCCGAGTGTCTTCTCAGGTGCCTGGAGGTCGTCAGTCTGTCCTGCTCACAGCGGCTCTGACTCCCTAAGGTGCACACGGGATGGGGCCCCAGTCCTGGGGCTTCCTGAGAATCCCAGGCACCGGCCGCCAGCAAGCTCACTGCCCTGACCGAAGAGGGAGGACAGACTGCTCCTGGGGAAACCTCCTTCTCCTGGTAGCACATGTTTTACAACTGTGATGTATTTTTCATCTCCAGAAAAGCCTGTGGCCTCAGCAGAGCAGCCAGCCATCCTCTGGGCATACAGAACGGGTCCTGGGAGGCCCCCTGACCTCTGAGGCCTGACTATAAAGCACATTTAATATCCTCTTTACTCACAAAGGCACTATCCGCACTGTGGGTTATCTGTAGCAAACAGAATTCTCAAGACTGGCTTCTGCAGTTTAATTCAAGATGTGTTCAAGGAACAGAAACTGCTTTATTATTTTTTTTAGGCCTTATCCCTTAGTCCTAAGGGACTGAAAAATGGAAACAACATCTGATACCTCTCTATATCAAAACCGAATAAAACTCTGTGGAAACACAGCCCAAAGTCAACACCCCCACTTCTGGAAGACGCATCAGCTCCTCTGGATTACCCATGTCCAACCTTCTTCAGTCATCCAGAGAGGAGGGCCACCATGATCCCCAGGATAACCCATTTCTCCTCCCACCACCTGGGACAACACACGAATAGTCTACCTGCTCACAAGTTGTAATCCTCTTTACTCACAAAGGCACTATCCGCACTGTGTGTTATCCGTAGCAAACAGAATTCTCAAGACTGGCTTCTGCAGTTTAATTCAAGATGTGTTCAAGGAACAGAAACTGATTTATTATTTTTTTTAGGCCTTATCCCTTAGTCCTAAGGGACTGAAAAATGGAAACAACATCTCCTGATACCTCTCTATATCAAAACCGAATGAAACTCTGTGGAAACACAGCCCAAAGTCAACACCCCCACTTCTGGAAGACGCATCAGCTCCTCTGGATTACCCATGTCCAACCTTCTTCAGTCATCCAGAGAGGAGGGCCACCATGATCCCTAGGATAACCCATTTCTCCTCCCACCACCTGGGACAACACACGAATAGTTTACCTGCTCACAAGTTGTTAGGCCTGTGAGCTTCTCAGCAAGATCACCAAGGTGCTTTCCTGAACCTGAGACAGTCTACAGTTCTACCGCCCCCACCTTCCCTTGCCCCTGGAGCTCCACCTGCACTCTGGCAACCACTGGCTTCAGCCTCAAGGAGTCCTTTCAAAATCCACAGGTTACCACCCACCCAGGCGGAGATGCACATGACCAAGAACAGTGCCATCAGCACGCAGGGGCACTGGGAGCAGCCTCCTCACTGGGTGGGCCTTGCTGGACCGGCACAGAAGCCAAGGGCCATTGATCCAGCATGAGATTCTTTAAGTCTGTACACACCAGCCCTGCTTAAGCACATATTAGGGGACTAAAAACGAGCACAATGTCCCTGCAGCGGCACGCAGCATGCTCACTGCACATTTAATGTTTCATACCCCAAACCTGCTGACTGGTACCTCCAAGGCTTGTGTGGAATGATGTGCAGGCCTTGCTCGTGCTGGGAGCCTCAAGGAGTCCTTTCAAAATCCACAGGTTACCGGCACCCACCCAGGCGGAGATGCACATGACCAGGAACAGTGACATCAGCACGCGGGGGCACTGGGAGCAGCCTCCTCACTGGGTGGGCCTCGCTGGACCGGCACAAAAGCCAAGGGCCGTTGATCCAGCATGAGATTCTTTAAGTCTGTATACACCAGCCCTGCTTAAGCACATATTAGGGAACTAAAAACGAGCACAATGTCCCTGCAGCGGCACGCAGCATGCTCACTGCACATTTAATGTTTCATACCCCAAACCTGCTGACTGGTACCTCCAAGGCTTGTGTGGAATGATGTGCAGGCCTTGCTCGTGCTGGGTTCATTGATCCTGAATGATTCCTGAGGGCCGGGGCAGGAGGGGCTCAGTTTGGATGGACTCCTTCCAGGGGAGAACATAAAGCCCTGTCTTTCCTTCAAGGTTCTGCAAAGGGTGAGTCTCTGCCCACCTTTTCGGACTGGTCTCTAAAGCCTCCTGCAGAGACTGGCCACCCATACCTCTCCCAACAAGCATGCCTTGTACTCTCCCTGCACTCTTGAGTTTTAATCACATCCGTACTTTATCCAAAATGGCTTTCCCACTAATCTCTATTCAACTGTGGTTCCTCCTTCGGATCCAGCCCAACTCAGCCATCTCCGTGAAAACCCCTGGTTCTCCACACGCCTGGCTGCTCTTCCTGCTCGGACACCCTCGGCACCTGCTCAAGGCCGGTCCCTCCGGGATTTACACCCTGGCCTGGATGGGGGGTGACTGTGGGCGAGCCCGCCTCTGGGTCCAGCCCTGAGCTGTGCACAGCAGGGAGCATGTGATGTACTCCTAGTGAGGGGGATGCACAAGACCACCCACAGAGTGGCTGAGACTCACAGGAGAGCAGGGCACGGTGAGGTGTCATTCTTGTGTGTCAAGCTGAGGTCTTTTTTTTTTTTAATTTTTGGTGAGATGAACTTGGGTGAGTGTGATGAAGCCAAGGGCAGACACTGAGTTTTCATTCTAGTTGCTACACCATTAAGGCTGCTGACCAGCCCCCGAGGGACCAGGAACAAAAGGCATCACGGCAAGTGAGAGGCCCAAGTGACAATATTCACATGGGCTGGTCATTCAGCTAAAAGCCTTGTTTACTAAGAAAAAAAAAAGTCCCTGTGGTCAAGCTCTGCGGACACGTGCTGGAAGCCTGGGTGCAGGGTCAGTGTCCCCCTCCTCAATGCTTCCTCCTCAGCAGCTGCTCAATTAACATTACTGAACAAATGAATTCCTCTTTATTCAGAGTCCATTCAAATACAGGTACCTTCATATGTGCAATGTTACTGGAGAAATAAAAGTAGAATCAACACAGAGAACAAACACTGCCCACATTTCTTCACTGGAGGATGGGTGTTATCCAAGCCACAATGTCTGCACCGTCCGATCCCATGGACAGCCACCACCATGGAGATGAAATGTGAGCAAACAGGAGGAAGGAAATATCCCATGTTGAGATCATCACACCTACATCTCTGCTGTAGTGTCCAGAACCATTTCACTGTCTCGGAGCTGATACATGGTGTTTAGATGAAGACATCAATGATGTGCGATGATGTCTGGGAATGTTCAAGAGGCCTTGGCTTTCACCTTGGACAGCAACATCTCGTTCTTGCGGCCTTCCTGCAGGGGAAACAGAGAGCAGAGAGGTGGGGACCGTGTTAGCACCCACCTCTGCATCCTTCCCTGTCCCCGGAGAGGCCTGTGGATCAGTGGACAGGCCTCCTTTTCCGCTGCCACCAGTGTAGGGGAGGTTCCTGGACACATGCTGACCTTCAAGGCCCCAACAGTCACAAAGACTGACTGTCAGACTGAGGACAGGAGAGGATTAGGCACTGTCATCCCCAAAGACTTCAATCCCCAAGGGGCAGAAGCAGAAAGCAGACACTTCTCTGCTGATCTTGGACGCTTCCAGTGAGGAAGGGGAGAGTCCCGGACACCATGGCCCAAGGAGTCCTAATAGACAGCAGATGGAGCATGTAGAAAAGCTCTTACCCCACAAGAGCGAAGGTCAAGAAAACCCTCAGCTTTAACAGAGAAACCCACAGCAGACTGAGGGAGAGAAACATATCGAGGGACACCTCTCCCATAAAGTGAGGTGCAGGAAACCCATCACTGAGGGTGCTGCAGGATGTGGATGAGGTCACTGGCCTCATCCCCTGTGTGCAGAGTCTGGCATCCAGGGTACAAGGCCATCGCTGTGTTGTTTTGAATCCCCTTCTTCCAAAGCATCTCACTGTGTGTCCTCCTCCCCGTTTGCAGTGGCCTTGATAGCTCAGGATACTTCCGTCTGCTAGCACATCATGTCCACTTCCTCCCTGGACCTCAAGGAGCCCTGTTTACAGTGAGAGGTGAGCGTGGAAGGGTAAGGACCTCGAGGGGTCGAACCCGAGCCTTCAGTCACCATGCTGCCACTTAGTGTGGAAGAAAAACTTGGTCACCCTTGGCCCTTTCTGCATCCAAGACCCCCAAAGTCCTCAAAGATGTTTCCGCCTCCCTGGGCCTGGCCAGATGCTCCCACTTCTCTGGAGGCCCTTTGCTCTCGGCTGCGGTGACCCTGGTTCACCTTCAGGGTTTCTGTATACCTTCCATTCAGAGCTGCGGAGGGCTGGGTGGGCGTGAAGCTGAGTTGTTCTGCCAGAAGCAAGATACTCTGACATTTTTTAAGCACATGATTTTGGAGGGGGAGATAACTTCTAGGGGGTGGGAAGAGAAAGAAGGTGAAGATGAGTAACATTTGTTGTGTTAGAGAAGTTGAGAAGAAAGTTTTCTTATTTAAAATGAGTTATTGAGATCTGCTTGGGGGAAAAGCCTCCAGTACCAAAAAACATAAATGGGGGGTAGTAAAGATGGATAAAACAGGCAGACAGGCGTTCTATTACACTAGTACACTGCTTTCTCTAGTTCTGTGTGTTTTTGAAAACTTTCATAAGAAAAAGATAAAACAATGTAACAAGGAATAAATAAGTTTTAATTGCTATTCACATCACCTTATGAAGGAGGAAAAAAACAAAAAATAACCCCAAAACAAAAAACCTCGGAAGCATCGAAACTGCTACTATGGAAAAATCCCCAGCAGGGGTCATTCTTCTCATCACACCACACTGAGATGAGCTTCAAGTTTTCAGTAAAGACATTTCAGGCCATCATGCCTGGTGTGTGAGCACTACTTAATTCATGCAGTCTCCTGGAAGCCTTTTAGGAGATGACAGAATGATATTGTCTGTCTGTTCAATGCAAATATAGAGAGAGTCCTTTAGGTCTTTCTCCTTGTGTCTGCTTCTTGTCTGCTGAAGAAAGTGTGGGGCCTGTTATGTGCCAGACACTGTGAGCTCCACTCAATCGAGATTATGTGTCCAAACTCAGCATCATAAAAATGTATGGCTGGCCTTCGTCAGAGCCAGGCAAGAATCTAAATCTTAGTTTGGGCAACTTGTGAGAAACTGTGCTTTGAGAAATGCGATTAGTTGGTGTAATACTGCCATTAAGGTGTTTTCAGAGTAAATGTTTTTTCCCTGGCAGACTTGTTATTAACAAACCCTCCCAGGGCAAGTGAGTCAATGGAATTTTAGAGATAACTCAATGTCTCTACTCAAAAGGGTCTTGATCTCAGAGGAGGTTGGAGTCAGGATGAGGGCATGACCTAATGCCTGCATGGAGCCCACGGGGTCACAGGAGCTCAATTAATGTGGAGTCAACTGTACCCCATAAAGGGATGACTGGGGTGGTCAAAGGGAAGCTGTGAAGGCTCAGTGGTAAGGACTTCACCTGCTAATGCAGGATATGCTGAAGACTCGGCTTTGATCCCTGGTCGGGAAAATCCCCTGGAGAAGGAAATGGCAACCACTCCAATATTCTTGCCTGGAGAATCCCATGGACAAGAGCCTGGCGGGGAACAGTCACAGGGCTGCAGAGAGTCAGACACGACTGAGCACACACACGTGTGCCAAGTGGTGGTCAAAGACCATGTTCTGGATGACACTGCTCTCTGCATGAAGAATACTTACTGCCCAGCATGGTGCTGGGACCAGGAGGCAGGAAGAATTCAGAACTGGGGAGAAGAAAACCAAGCAGGTCGGGGAAAAACAAGCAGAGGAGGCAGACCAGAGGGTTCTGGGAGGAGATTCTATCCTGGGAGGAAAATCTGATTCTTCAAACTGCTTTTCTCCCACAATGAGATCTTACATGAAACTGTAATATGTAAAATGGCAGAATTACTCTAACTGGAAGGATGCGGTGGGAGCTAGGGAGCGGCAAGGAAGCCTCAACACCTGCGGTGGCCCCAACTTACCTCAGAGGAGCTTGAAAAAAATTTCTAAGATTTTAAAATGCTAACTCGTGGTTTTAAATTTTTACCAAGTAAGATGATTAAAAAAAAAAAAAAGGCAGTACACACTGTCACCACCATTTTATGAGAGAGAGGCAATTGTAGTATCAGAAAATAAGATGTAACTTTTTTTAAAAAGGTGCCTTTAAGAGAAATACATGTAGCCATCTGCAGCAAATAGTCCATTCCCCTTCCCCTTTTTCCATCTTGCTTTGGACTGAAGGACACTGAGGCCAGCACCTGGTTTGGTTTGGGGTCTTCATGGGTTCTGAGAGACCCACCTCCCATCTCTGACTGACAGTAACTGTGTCAAGGAGGCAGGAACATGGAAATCTTGTCCTTAACATATCTGAGGGAACTGCTTCCTTCAGAGATGACCCCCAGCCTTCACTCCGAGAGCATGCAGTGTAGTAACGAGCTTTTCCATCTCACTTTTATTTGCTTTGATTTTGACAGCTTATACTTATCCTCCCAACTCATCTGCTCTTTGTTTCTGCTGTCAAAATGGCAGTGCTGGTGTGAAGCGACGTTTAAGTGTAACTCTTCTCCTCCGGGCCTTTTCTCTTTGTGTGTTATCTGGGAAAACTCAGGTGGGGACCGGTGGGTCCCTGTTTACTTCCTGTAGCTCTCCTGCTGGCCCTCTGGCTCCAACCCCTGCCGACCAGAGGCTCAGCAGCTCGCCTGGTCACTTTGCACAAGACCGAGTTCTCACTGGGGAGAGGCCTTCCCTGACCACACCGCTACATCAGTCCCCTCAAGGCAAAGGCTGGAATTACTTCTGATTTGTTATTACTCGTTTATTGAAAGGATGAGACATTCTGAAATGCCTACAGCTGTGGCTCTCACAAGTTACGTTACAATAATGGGAAGAAGCAGCAGAGAAGGAAAACAGGGAAGGAAGGAAGAGAAAAGAGCCACAAAAACATCCAAGTGACGTTTAAGTGTAACTCTTCTCCTCCGGGCCTTTTCTCTTTATGTGTTATCTGGGAAAACTCAGGTGGGGACCGGTGGGTCCCTGTTTACTTCCTGTAGCTCTCCTGCTGGCCCTCGGGCTCCAACCCCTGCCGACCAGAGGCTCAGCAGCTCGCCTGGTCACTGTGCGCAAGACCGAGTTCTCACTGGGGAGAGGCCTTCCCTGACCACATCGCTACATCAGTCCCCTCAAGGCAAAGGCTGGAATTACTTCTGATTTGTTATTACTCGTTTATTGAAAGGATGAGACATTCTGAAATGCCTACAGCTGTGGCTCTCACAAGTTACGTTACAATAATGGAAAGAAGCAGCAGAGAAGGAAAACAGGGAAGGAAGGAAGAGAAAAGAGCCACAAAAACATGTAAGAACAAAAACATTGGTATGGAAAGACTATTTTTTATTCCACTGACCACATGCCAGGATACAACTACCTTTAGCTTCCCTGTATCTTCAGCAATCTCTAAATTCACTAAAACCACACAGATTTATATTAGAAAGGGGGAAAGAAGTCCTGAAAATAAAGCTGATGAAATCTTGGCAAGTGACAGACTGAAGTCTGCTTTCTGGAAAATCTCTTAAGAAAAGGGCACTTTCCTTTCTGGAATGATGGACGGTAATCCTGCCCAAATGCAAGAGAAAAGACAGGGGTCAACAACATTTGGCAGAGGGTGGGTGAGACAGGTGCCAGACACGTGCACAGCTGGTCCCTACCGATGTGCATAGTAGGCCAGTGGCAGGATGTGAACCCAAGCCTGTCACACTCACAGTTCACTCCCCTCACACATGGCTTCTCAAGGTTCCTCGCAGCTTAAGACTGGGAGGAAGGGAAATGCTAGACCTGAATCTATAACAAATACTGTTTCCAGGTGGCCCTGCGATGTCATTTTACTTGTGAGTTTAATGTGGCTATAGAGTGTCAAGAAAATGAAGTGATGTTTCTTAGAACTGAAGTTCAGTTAGAGCTTCAAGATGGGCCACAAAACAACACAATCGTGACCTACTTAGATGCACACTTCACTGTCCGGTCAACTGCCCACCTGCTATTTCCATCTCAGACAAGTGGAAAACCAAAGAAACGCTCTGGTTTGCAGAGGTTCATCTGGGGGCGGTGGTATTGAACAAGAATCTTGCCCAGCCTCAAGGGCCCCATCCCCCTCTTACCTCCTTGAACTCTTTCACGGTCTTAAAGTACAGCCTCTGTTTTTCTAACAATTCCAAGTACTGGTCGTTCAGCTGGTCTCTTCTCATCTTGTTTTCTTGCTTTTTCTTCTCCATCTGTTGAAACATTTTGGGAAACAGTGATGAAAAGCTATGTTCTGACCAAGGGTGGCTGACAATGTCCAGAAGGAAACTATTACTAACTTTTCATGGATTTCCTTCCAGTAGTTTCCTTCTATGCATCATTTCTGAGGTTGTTTTTATTTATCTGCATGATACGGCATAGGAACTATAATCTCTTCAGCAATTCTATCATTGGGCGTTAACTGCTTCATCTAACTCTTTGTGTGTGTATGTTTGTGTGTGTATTTGTGAGTACAATTTCACAAGAAACAGGTAGGCAGTTTCCTTTTAACTCAGGAACCTTTCCACAGGCCACAGACACCTATTCTAATACTTGTACTCCCTGCTGGTCTGTTCTGTGTACACCCTGCACCTGCTGGTTCAGGGGGAACCTATGCTCTGGGGCACAGACACTCCCCTACCACCTCTATCTAAGCAGAACCCATCATGGTACCCAGATACAGGGGGCTGTGTTTTTGTTTCTTTTAAACAAACAGAACAAAAGACATCCATTCAAATAAGTGCTGTTCTGCAGAGCAGACAAGATTTAATCCATTCCAGTGCCAATCAACATTCAAAGTCTACCTGGAACCCTCAATGAGAACTACTTTTGGAGTCAATGAATTCATTCGTTCAACAAAGAATTCTTTGGTGCCAACCACGGGTCAGGTGCTGCACAGACATGAGAGGAGACAGCCCTCCCCATTCAGGGACCTGAGCACCCTCCTGGTGCCCAGCCACCTTGAGGAGATACAGACACATCAGCAGCCTCCTCTGCTGGCCAGTACCAAGATGCCTTCACCATGAAGCTTAGGGCAGAATGGAGGGAAAGACGGAGTCAGGCCCATTTCCTTCCTGGGGAATGCTTCAGATAGTAACAGAAAGGGAAGCCAAAGCAGGGGAAAAAAACACAATAACTTCTCTTGTTCTTTACTATGAGCAAGACTATCTCCTCGAGGATGAGCATAGTGAGTGGAAAGTTGCTGCACTGAGGCTGGGTTGTTACAGGACTATGGTTGGCCAGGTTCTCTGCTCCCCACCTCCCTCTAACCCCTGATCATCAAGAAGGGACTCCACTCCCTCCTGCAAGACAGTCTGCCTGCCCTGGGGAAGTGGCCCCACACATGGACAGCTGCTGTCTCACTCTGCCCTTTTTGTGGCTGAATAGTCTTGTCACCAGTGACACGTTTTTTTTTCTCTTTTGACATGATTTTGTTGACATCCTTGATAAGGAGATGAATATTCTGCTAGAAGGAAAGGGACATGGCAAGCTTTTGTCTGCAGTCCCTTTCTGGTGAGATGGGATTACAGGCAGCTTGAAGGAGTGGATTTTTAGGACAGGTTCTAAGGCAATTCTTTCATGTATTTACATTCTGGCCACACTCTCTGGACTACTCCATCCCAGGATTGTGAAAGGAGATGCCCTTTGTCCCCAGGAGATTTCGCTGCCATGCCCGAGGACCAGGTGTGTGACACATTTCTAAAGTAGGACCAAAAGCAAGAGACACTGGAAGTGTTAGTTAGGATTTGTCTGCTGCGGTAGTGGGAGCCTATGGCTACATGTCTGGCTTCCAGACCATCAGCAAGTCTTTTTTTCTCGTGACAAAGTGTGCACGCGAGGAGCCACAGAGTGCAGAAATGCTCACGCTGCCCCTAGCCTGGACAACTCTCTGAAAAGCTATCCTTGGAGCCCCCACATACCTTTCAGCTCCTCTTTTCTCTTCTGAGGCTCAGTATCCTCTCACTTTGGCAGAATTCAGCAATTACTTGCATTTTTATAGGGGACTCCTGGAAACTAAAATGCTCTTGAGATGTAAGGAATGGATCCCTGATGGTAGAGTGTCAGGAACCGGACAGCCAGTGAGGACTTGATTCTGGGCAAGAGAGAAGGCCTGCTGGAGAAGGCCTGCTGGTGAAAGCCAGCTTCCTCATCTGTGAAACAGGGGGAACACACTCACTAAGAGGGCTTCTGGGAGGATGAGCACAGTGCCTGACACTCGGTAGGTATTACATCCACAGAGCTGTTGCTAAGAGTCTGAACGACTGATGCAGGCAGCCTATGGAGCTGGCCTGCCCATTGTAGGGTCAGAAACCTTAGTGGGACCCCTTGCAGAGACACTGAAGATGTGTCTTCAGAATTGAGAGCACATCCCCAGGACAACTGGAAGAGACCTGCTTTCTCCAGGGCCTTCTCCCATCACCAGTGAAAAACTCTGGCCACATTACAGAAAAAAAGCAATCTGACCTTCATTCGACTTTGCTTAATTCCTTCTACGATCTGTTCCATCTGACGTAAAAACTGGTCCCGGGAAGCAGAGGAGGCCATGGCTCTGAAAGAAAGACCAGCAGAGGTATGACCAGCAAACAGGATTCAAGAAAAGGGGAGGAATTGAGGAGCCAGTCCAGATAATGCCCCAGGAGGCAGACAGGCCGTTGCAAGGCAGGGAGGACCCATGGGGCCCCTGTGGTCCCAGGCAGCCAGAGATTCTAATTTGTGAGCAAGGCATGAAAATTAGCTTGGTCTTATAAATAAATATTAATCTGTTTTTCCCCCAACCTTCTCTATAATTTTCTTACTAATAGACATTTTCATAAATAAAATGTGACTGAAATTAACAATTTTAAAAAAATTTTGAATGGTGACAGGTACTGCTTAAGGAATGAATTTCAGTTCAGTTCAGTTACTCAGTCGTGTCCGACTCTTTGCAACCCCATGAATTGCAGCATGCCAGGCCTCCCTGTCCAAGAAGGCTTTCTTATCTCTTCTTGCTATTCTTTGGAACTCTGCATTCAGGTGCTTATATCTTTCCTTTTCTCCTTTGCTTTTCGCCTCTCTTCTTTTCACAGCTATTTGTAAGGCCTCCCCAGACAGCCATTTTGCTTTTTTGCATTTCTTTTCCATGGGGATGGTCTTGATCCCTGTCTCCTGTACAATGTCATGAACCTCCATCCATAGTTCATCAAGCACTCTATCAGATCTAGTCCCTTAAATCTACTTCCACTGTATAATCATAAGGGATTTGATTTAGGTCATACCTGAATGGTCTAGCGGTTTTCCCTACTTTCTTCAATTTAAGTCTGAATTTCACTTAGTTTTTTAAAATCTGCAGCTTTAGAGGCACTGATCAAGGCACTGGTTGTCCAGTGGTTAAGACTTCACCTTCCGATGCAGTGAGTTGAGTTTGATTCCTGGTGGGAGAGCTAAGATCCCTCATGCCAAAAAACTAGAACATAAATAACAGAAGCAATACTGTAACAAATTCAATAAAGACTTAAAAAAAAAAAAAAAAGGCACTATTCAAGACTGGAGCAGCAGCTAAACAAGTGATGACCTAAAACATGCCTGTTCACCTTCAGTCCTGCAGAGGGACTGATAAAGAAGGATCAGAGCACACGATACAAGGATGAGAAGAAATCTTTCAAAGGATGGGCCAAGAGACAGCAGAACTTCCACAAAAACACTCCAACCTCAGCTTCTCTCAATGATCAGGGGATACAGATGAAGGCATCATTTTTAGACATGTCACAAGGTTGTAAGTCACTAACTGAATCTGAATATTAAATGGAGCTGTTTGTTTTCAATTAAAAGTGAAACTTAAAGTCCAGGGCTTGTTATCCAGCTAACATCTTAGCTGCTGGTCACAGCAGAGTCCGTGCTGGTAAGAGAGGAAGTCTTCTGGACAGAGAACCAGCCTGGGGCTGCCTGGATGGCAGACAAGGGAATGGTTATCTTTGAGGGCTGGTATGATTTGAGTAGGGGTGGGCTTTGCTGTTCAGTTTTTAGAGAAAATATTTATATTTGAACACGGTAATTTAGAGTATGCACATGACTTAAAATCTATCACCAAATTTGAAAACCATTTAAAAAAATATAGATTATTTTATTATCTAGATTTTACTTTTTAATTTACTTCTTTCCCCAACCAAGGATTGAATCCAGGCCTTCCATGGTGAAAGAGCGGAGTCCTAACGACTGGACGGCCAGGGAATTCCCTCATTATCTAAATTTTAAAGCATCTATATGTGTGCAAAAATAAATGTTATTAATCTAATCTTAGTAGGACAAAAGTAATCTACAAAGAAATTATAGTAATTAGGCATAGTCAGATTATTTGAAAGCTAACTTTTCCCCTAAGCTATTCCTTGGTGTTTTTAAAATTTGCTGTAATATCATTATGTTTTTGTAAGAACTCAAGGTCTGCATAAACCAAGATACATCTGCACACAGCAACAGGGGTGGAAGTATAACAATCCCAGCCTGGGCACTGAGCCTTGATGCAAAACGGAGGTGAGCCGACACCGTGTAGGGAACACGGATGCTGACTGGAAGAGAACACTTACTGTGAGAAGTTCTCATGAATGGAGTTCAGCAGGCTGATCTGGGGAGGAAAGAAGTACAAAAACAATAAGCAAAGGCCGAAAGATGCCTGTGCCACCCCAGCCACTGAAAGCCTGGCGCCTGTCTCTGGATACTGCTTCTGAAAGGAACACACCTTGTTCATGCAGGTGAAAAGTAACACGAAGACGAGCAACGTGTTCTCAGCCTCATAGTTTCCCCAGAGCCTCCAGCTGTAACAAGCATGACCTTGGTAGCATAGGAGGAGGGCTCCGTGATGGGACCTAACCCCAGCTGAGACACATCTAAGCCAACATTAGGGCTCCTTGGGGAAGCTGCATCACTGCCCTTTCAGTCTTACCAAACATGAACTTCATTTTCAGGGCTATCAGCCCAGTGGAGAGTCAGTGGGGGAGGGAAGGTGAGAACACTGTGCCCACCCTACTCCTTCCCACAGAGTTTCTGCCAATGTGTCTGCTGCCAGGCAGCTCTGAGAGTCTCCACGGGTAGGTGCCCCATTCAAGGTCCCTCCCCATGGAAACGCCGTGGCCCGCACACAAGACCCTTTATCTGCCCTGATGACAGTCTAGGGCAGGGCTCTGAGTCTGGAGTCTAGAAACCTAGGTTGTCTTTCCAGCTCTGTTACTGACCTCGCCTGTGAGCCCCAAACTAAGCATTTACTATACTTGGACTCAGGTTCACACTCTGAAACATGGAGATGATATTCTTGTCCTTGACTCTACAGGCATGTTGAAAGCTAAAATATCACAAGTATAAATAGATTTGGAATAAAATGTACACTTTACCCAAATGAAAAGTTCTAACTGCGTTAATATGGCTTGGAATTAAAAAGCTGCCACCACCCTGCATACTCCTAAAGGAATGCAATAACCTTAAACACTGCTGATGAAGGGACGTCAGTGGGGTTTAAGGCTTTCTCACAAGGAGCTGGCCTTGTCTTCCCCTTACCAGGTGGGAAGACCCCCAAGTTAGGGTGTGCAGCAGAGCGATCCCCCAGGTTTGATGAAAATCCCCCAAATGGACTCATCTGTTCAAACACCAATCAAGTGTTTGTTATGTGTCTATCACTGTGTAAGGCCTTGGATACAGAGGAAACAGAACCCAACCTCTCCTCAAAGAGTGCCTCTCGGAGGAGAGAGATTGATCCAGTTTGACTGACAAAAATAGGTAGTCAACAGGGAACTCAAACTGGGGCCATGAAACAACCTAGAGGGGTGCGATGGGGTGGGAGGTGGGAGGGAGGGTCAAGAAGGAGGGGACACATGTCCACCTATGGCTGACTCATGCTGATGTATGGCAGAAACCAACACAATATTGTAAAGTAATTATCCTTCAATTAAAAACAAACCCCAAAAACAAAAAATAGGTAGTCAAGATAACTGTAGCCACAGAGGCTTCCATTTGGGTCCAGGTAAAAGACACATCTGTAATAGTATTCTTATTAAAGTGGTAATTAGTGCACATTGCAGGATGATAACAAAATAAAAAAAGGTTCTGTCACCCTCAAGGTGAGGGGTAGGCAGGGACTAGCACGCATCACTGTGTGCTGGGAACTTCAAGGTGAAGGGTAGGCAGGGACTAGCACGCATAGCTGTGTGCTGGGAACTTCAAGGTGAGGGGTAGGCAGGGACTGACACGCATCGCTGTGTGCTGGGAACTTCAAGGTGAGGGGTAGGCAGGGACTAGCACGCATCACTGTGTGCTGGGAACTTCAAGGTGAGGGGTAGGCAGGGACTGACACGTGTCGCTGTGTGCTGGGAACTTCAAGGTGAGGGGTAGGCAGGGACTAGCACGCATCGCTGTGTGCTGGGAACTTCAAGGTGAGGGGTAGGCAGGGACTGACACGCATCGCTGTGTGCTGGGAACTTCAAGGTGAGGGGTAGGCAGGGACTAGCACGCATCGCTGTGTGCTGGGAACTTCAAGGTGAGGGGTAGGCAGGGACTGCCACGCATCGCTGTGTGCTGGGAACTTCAAGGTGAGGGGTAGGCAGGGACTGACACGTGTCGCTGTGTGCTGGGAACTTCAAGGTGAGGGGTAGGCAGGGACTAGCACGCATCACTGTGTGCTGGGAACTTCAAGGTGAGGGGTAGGCAGGGACTGACACGTGTCGCTGTGTGCTGGGAACTTCAAGGTGAGGGGTAGGCAGGGACTAGCACGCATCACTGTGTGCTGGGAACTTCAAGGTGAGGGGTAGGCAGGGACTGACACGTGTCGCTGTGTGCTGGGAACTTCAAGGTGAGGGGTAGGCAGGGACTAGCACGCATCACTGTGTGCTGGGAACTTCAAGGTGAGGGGTAGGCAGGGACTGACACGTGTCGCTGTGTGCTGGGAACTTCAAGGTGAGGGGTAGGCAGGGACTAGCACGCATCACTGTGTGCTGGGAACTTCAAGGTGAGGGGTAGGCAGGGACTGACACGTGTCGCTGTGTGCTGGGAACTTCAAGGTGAGGGGTAGGCAGGGACTAGCACGCATCACTGTGTGCTGGGAACTTCAAGGTGAGGGGTAGGCAGGGACTGACACGTGTCGCTGTGTGCTGGGAACTTCAAGGTGAGGGGTAGGCAGGGACTAGCACGCATCACTGTGTGCTGGGAACTTCAAGGTGAGGGGTAGGCAGGGACTGACACGTGTCGCTGTGTGCTGGGAACTTCAAGGTGAGGGGTAGGCAGGGACTAGCACGCATCACTGTGTGCTGGGAACTTCAAGGTGAGGGGTAGGCAGGGACTGACACGTGTCGCTGTGTGCTGGGAACTTCAAGGTGAGGGGTAGGCAGGGACTAGCACGCATCACTGTGTGCTGGGAACTTCAAGGTGAGGGGTAGGCAGGGACTGACACGTGTCGCTGTGTGCTGGGAACTTCAAGGTGAGGGGTAGGCAGGGACTAGCACGCATCACTGTGTGCTGGGAACCTCAGGGACATGTCGTATGCACTCTCTATCCCTGTAGGGTGTGTGGTGAGGGTGAGGAGAAGGTCAGACCAAAACCCAACCCCAGTGACTCCGGAGCGCCGGCCCCGCCACCACACTGTGCTGCGTGCTGCAGCTGTGAAGACACTGCTGCTCGCTTCTAAACACAGCTGCAGACCCGCCCCGAGCCCCTGCTTTCCACGGAGGGGGCTGAGAATCACCAGCATATCTGACCTGAGTGAGAGTCGGAGCAATATGGAGCGGCTGCTCACGGTCACCCCTGCCACTCCTACTTTCGATTTTACAACTGAAAGCAGTTCTTTCAGTTCTCGCCTCTGTCTGACGCTGATGACTAAACAGCCATTTCCCCAGGTCAACTCTGACGGCCCACCTTCCCCATTTCCTTTAGTTGGTTCTTTCCTTCATTTAAAGTTTAAACTCAAGTTTCACCAAGTCCAGGCCCTTCTCCATACCTACCTCTTGTGCTTCCGGTATATTTCTTTTTAGGATGGTGCCTCTCGCAGGGCACCATACAACCGAGGAATCGTGCACTTTCTGACCTTGTACCCAGCACTGGGCACATGACACACACTCATCTATGTTACCTTCTTTCTCTAAAGGCTCTTACCTCTTTTTCCAAATAAACCTTTTTGTCGTCCAGGGTATTATATAAAGTGAAGAACTGCTTGGTTTCTTTGTGCACTGCCGAAACTGTAAATGCAGAGAAATCAGAGAGCACATGGGTGAGAAAACATGTCAGTGATCCCAAGTGCCCTTTCCCTGCTGAGGCGCTGCAGGACTGGGCCCTGCTGGGCTGGCGCTCACTCTCATTTGCGAGGAAGCCCCATGGTGCACAGAGGCCGTGTGTGTGGGGCTGCTGTGGGCTGGCAGCAGGTGGCAGCCGTGACAGCCCTGCCAGGACAGGATAGAGGAAGCTCCCTGCCAGCGGGCAGGGTGGGGCATTTCTCTGAAGTCCCCAAGTGAGGGTCCCAGGAGAAAGGGGGCAGGGTGAAGCAGCCCCCTGCCAGCCACACAGGGTCTGTGTGGCTCCCTCCCTTTCCAGGCTCCTCATGAGCAGGAGCCATAGTTGGCTCACTTTCGTAAACCCTGTGCTTAAGGGTAAAGATTTAACTTAGGGAAGAAGCTATTTTCTGCTGAGAAACTGCCATTGTTGACACCTACCCTGATCATCTGAATTAAATGTGAGGACTAAAACATCTGGGTGGGGGTAAAACACAAAAGGAAGCACGTATGCTCTGAGGAAGACAGTGCTCCAGCTAGAACTAGGAAGGATGGCTGAGAGGTCAACATCTCAAGGGAAAATTGGGTGTACTTTAGAGAAGACTGGGAGTTTCCCAAGTGGGAACTGTAGGGCCCTGGCCTCCTGGACCTGCAGACCAGCTCACAGGGGTGAGGGACACAGGGACTGCAGGGGCCCAGCTGGCCCAGACGAGGCAGGACTCTGCTCAGGATTCTGAAGACTGTCCATCCAGTTATGGGGAGCTACGAAATATTAACGCTTTTAAAGCAAGAGTGTAAAATGATGAAATTTATGTGAGAAAGAGCTCTCAGGCAGGGGTGAGGAGAAGGTGGCTATAGCAGGAGTCCAGAAGAAATGGACATGATGCTATGCAGAAACAGAACTGGCAGAGCAGCATGAGTCAGAGAAGATGGGGTCTC
This sequence comes from Cephalophus harveyi, assembly GCA_006410635.1. NCBI lineage: Eukaryota > Metazoa > Chordata > Mammalia > Artiodactyla > Bovidae > Cephalophus > Cephalophus harveyi. Next base: position 59,211 of record SJYT01068873.1, read on the forward strand.
GGGGGTCTAGCTGGGCTCGACGGCGATCACAGTGAGTGAGGGGAAAGACGCGAGGGAGGCAAAGTCTTGTACCTGCCGAGTCTGAGGTACCCAGGAGACATGCAAGAGTGGAGCCGAAGGAAGGGGTGATGGTCCAGGACCTGTTTACTGAGGGTGAGTGAGGAGGTCCTTGAAGGGTTCTGTCTAACAGAATGGAGAAAGGGTCCCAAGTGCAGGTAACAGGAGGAGTCAGGCCTAGGATGTCAAAGTGCATGGTGTGCTGAACAGCAGTGTGTGGACTGGGGAGGAAGAGGACGACCGAGAGCAGGCACGAGGCCTCCTGGCAGGCCACCTAGACTGGGGAGGATGCTGGATAGAATGAGAGCTTTCCTTCAGTCTAGGGAGCCTGTGAGGGTCTGTCACAGGAGAGAAGTGATACAACTGGATGGGTGGATGAGAGGGATTCAGAGAAGAAGCTGCAGACCAGTGAATGGTTACTGGGCTATGATACAAGGAAGAAGAGAGAAGGCAGAAGCACTGTGAAGAAAACGGCAATGGCAGCTTTGAGGGTCACTCAGAGCCTGATGAGATGTGGTCCCTGATTTAGGTTGAGGGACACCCAGTCTTGAATGACACGACGCTGTTAAAGGCAAGGATCATATGAGAAGAAGGTTCACAGAGAAGAAGGACAGTGAGTGAGGACTGATCTAGAGATGCTGGCGTCACAAGGTTCCATGTGAAGTTGCAAAGTGGAGTCTTTCCAACTCTGGCTATAGCAGGAGTGACGGCTGATGCAGATGACGGTGGGCTGAAAGCATTACTCCAAAAGCTCAATCAGCTTAAGCCATCTATCCAGGGAGAGGGAGTCAGGCCTCCACAGTGTTGTGCCTGGGATTCTGGGCTACGTGGAATGAATGGGCCTGATGATGAGCTAAAGCCCTTTCCAGGGCTGGCTTCCACAGACAGAAACACCACGCTACAGTGGGTCAGAGCCCCTCGTCCCCTGCCCCTCCCAGGGCCAGCCTCAGGAGAGTATGTGGTCGATGCACCTACTCTGGCGGTAGAGTTCAATAAATCTCTTCTGATACTGTATTAGCTCGGCACGGCTGGGCACTTCATCAATCTTGCGATGCAAAATTGCTATTTCTCGATTTCTTCGAGCCTAAATGCAAAAGAGATGGGGAGGCAACACTATTAGATGAAAGGCCTTATTTGTTCCCACAAAATATTGCTCCCACTCACCCTGTGCCTGCAAACCAGCCCTGGAATGCAGGCACACAACACTAGCTGGCTCCGACTCGGACTCCCACCTGGCAACACAGAGAGAAGGCATGGCTGTGAACTGGTGCCGCCTGTGTATGTTATGTGCTAAGCTGCTTCAGTCACGTCTGACTCTTTGCAACCCTGTGGACTGTATCCCCCCACACTCCTCTACCCTTGGGATTCTCCAGGCAAGACTACTGGAGTGGGTTGCTATGCCCTCCTATAGGGGATCTTCCCAACCCAGGAATCAAACCTGCATCTCTTAGTCTCCTGCACTGGCAGACGGGTTCTTTACCACTAGCGTCACCTGAGAAGCTCCTAAACTGAAGCCACAGGAGGCATCAAATTAACAGGTCCAGAAGGAAGATTCTGAATGGGACGGTATCCCCGGCCAGCCCACCAGGCCCCCAAGGACTCTGGAGCAGCTGATTCCCCAGAGCCAGGTGGGGACCAGAAGCGCTTTCCGGATGACCCTGCTGGTCCATACAACTTCCAAACCCCTGAGCCTGCCTGAAAAGCTCCTAAAGCATCTTTCCGGCATTTGCCCCCTCCCATGAAATGCACTGGGCTCTATTAGTCAAACTGCTCCTGATTGCATCTGGGAGGCAGAGCCGTGAGGGTGCAGGGGAGACCTTGGGCTCTGAGGCGGGGAGTTTTCTGTGGGCAGCACTGGAGAAGGCTGTCCAGCTCCCCGACACATTCACAATCTCAATGTTGCCCTCTCCCGTGCCACCCTGTCCCTCCATCTCCCAGCTACTTTATCACAATGGCAGATGGGGACCTCTAATTCATTTGGGTACAAAACCCTTCCCAGTGTAAAACCCACTATCAGCTCTGGTGACCAAACCAAAATCAGGTCTGTGGCTTGAGCTAGAGTAGAGGGAGAGATCTATTTCTCCTTTTGGCCAAGGCTATATTCCCCGTGGGTGCTTTGGCTTTGACACCTATGCTTTTTTTTTCCCCCCAGGAATCTATAGATACAATCATTCATTCTTTTCACTGCATCTTTAACCTCTCCTTTTCTACTGGTTTCTTTTTACTGGCATTTAAATATGTTGAAGTCCCTCATCCCTTTAAGGCCCTTCCTTAAACCCTGATCAGGGACTTCTCTGTGGCCCAGTCCTTCAGAATCTGCCTTCCAATACAAGGGATGTGGCTTTGATTCCTGGTTGAGGAACTAAGACCCACAAGCCGTGGGGCAACGAAGCTCCTGAACTGCAACTAGAGCCCAAGCACCACCATGAAGACCCAGGACAGCCAGAAAAGAAAGAAAGAAAAAAGGAAACCGCAAAACCAAGGACTCAAGTGCCTCTGACGTCCCGACTCCACTCCCCACAAGCCACCCTTGAATCCACTGCCACTGGCTGCTCCCAACACCCACTGGAAATCCTCTCACCAAGGTCACACAGACCTTCTCTGTGCACCTGTGGGAATTCTCAGCCTCCAGCTCTCTTGTCTGGCAACGGTGAAGCTTCTTTCCACTGAGCCCTCTGCTCAGCTGCCAGGAGACCTCAGGCTCCTGTCTTCCCTGGGCCTCGAGCTGCCTGCTTGGTCTCAAGCCTCACTGGTGGAGTCCTTCTTCCCCTCCACAGCCTTTGTTACCACCTACACAGTGCTGACCCCCAGACCTCCAGCACCGACTATTCCTACTTGGTGGAGTACCCTAATCTTTAAAAGCCCCACAGAGATCTCACGAACATTTCTTTGCACTGTCCCATTCCCTTCAGCCCTATCCTTTTTACTTTAGGCTTTTTCTCAATGAATAACACAAGGATCCATGCTAGTGCCCAAGTTAGAAATTCTCTACTATCTTGGACTCTGTTTTTTTCTCTAACTCATCCCAAGTTCCATAGATATAGCTGCTCAGCCTCTCGGCCACCAGTTAACTTCCATCCACCCTCATTGAGCCAGCCCTGGCTCGGGCTTCAGCACTGACCCCTGCAGCCCCTTGGCCCCTTCCACCAGAACCTGGCCTTCCTTTCCCAGAGAGCAGAGAGAAGTTCCAGGCCAAATTGCAACACAAGTTAACTCTTGGCTTTTAAGTGTCCCTGAGCCAGAATCTGGCAATGGAAGAGATTTTACAATGCAATTTTGACTCTACATGAATTTAAAGCCAACTCTGAAGCCTATCTTCCCATATCTGATGGCGTTCTTACCACCCTCCCCCCCTACACGCCCCTGCCACCCCAGATTATCAACTAACAGCTAATATGGGCATTTAATATTTGAAGAAAAGTACTTGACAAAAACATTAGACCTTGAATCCTGCCTCCGGCACTTTTTAGCTGCTTGTATTTAACAGATTTGAGTCAATTTCTTCATACAGAAAATAAGGCTGACAGCTACTCTCCAGTAAAGGTGATAATCAATTCAAACGAGATGTTGGTGAAATAACAGACCAATGTGAGGTGTTATAACCAACACCTCAATCCAGAGTTACACTCCAGACACAACAGCAAGCAGCCTTATAACCGAGTCTCTCTGGCTCTTAGATACTGAGATGCTCTTATTCTGCTATAGGACATGCAAACCTAGTCAGATGGATTTATCAGCTCACTTTTACTCACCTGCAGTAGACGGATCTTGTAAAGTTTCTCTTTCTCCATGTTATACCGTCTGTCTAGGTCTTCCTGAAATTGGAAAAAAAACCACAATTATCTGCAAATTTTTATTTTTTGATGAAATCTTTTGAAGTTGAACAGTTTTTATATATCTCCTTCACCGTGAAGCTACAAATTTCTTTTTTGAAATGGCTGAGTTCAGGGTTGAGTCCTCATCCTGTGAGACCCTTGACACTCTTTCACATCATTTGTAACAACTCTTTCTTCTTCTGGGACCCAGGCTGAATCCAGGGTTCTTAAGTGAAGGATCCCCCAAATCCATGTGTCCTTCCTTCCCTTAACAAAAAAAACCATGAGGAGGAGATAACTGATATTTAAAGAGCCTGCTGTTCTATGTTGCTTTGTTGGATGATGCTAGCTTGCTTATGTTTCTGTTTAGAGCTGCAATGTCCAATGTGATTGCCACCAGGGACATGTGGCTATTCAAATTCATATTATCTAAAACGGAAAAAAATTCAATTTCTCAATTGTCCTAGCCAACCTTCAGATGCTCAGTAACCATACACAGCTAGTGGCCACCATACTGGATAGAGCACAGGTCGAGAACACTTCCACCACTGCAGAAAGGCCTTTTGGACAGTATTAAAAGACAGAAACCAGCCCCTCACTGAACCCAGCGAGGTAAGAGACGTGGCTGGAGGGCTCACTGTGCTGGAGGCAGCTACAAAGGCATCAGAGGTGCCCCTCCCCGCTGTGTTCTTGCACACACACACCCCTGCCAGCTCCTCCATGGGGCTCAGCTGCAGGCAAACCCCAACAGCCTTCACTGTGGGAGTCCCGAAGTTCCCTCTCTGGGAGCCTCTGAGGGCACGAAGGGAAGAGGAACCTAAAGGAGGTGAATGGTAGAAGCTTTCCTGTTTTTCCCTTCCTCCGCCTCTTCCTTTTCTGTTCCTTTCTCCTGGAAGCACTCCTTTAACTCAGAACAGGGTTTGGCAAACCACAGCCCAACGGCTACATCCAACAGCCCTTGAGCCAAATCTGCCTGTGCCTAGTTTATTAATTTTTTCACTGAAGGACAACTGCTCCACAGAATTTTGTTGTTTTCTGACAAACCTTAACACGAATCAGCCACAGGTATACACATATCCCCTCCCACCTGAACCTCCCTCCGTGCCTAGTTTTATAAATAAAAGTTTTATTGGAACATAGCTATGTCCTTTCACTTATATATTGACTCTGAGGACCAGAATGGAGCTGGCCCACAGGTTGACAATATTCACTACCTGGCCCTTAACACCCCCTGACCTCGGAACGCAGGCCCATTGACAGAGCTCTCTCCCTGCACACTGCCCGCCGCTTGAAGCCTGTGGGCTGTGACCGGCAGGTGCGGCCCTTACAGGGCTTTCCCCTTCCCAGCTCAGAGGCCAGGCTGGAGATGGAATGCCTGGGCCAGGTGCAGGACCTCAGGGCTGTCCACAGGGAAGCTGTGCTCCACCCAAGGAGCGGGTGTGCAAGACGGAGCCAGGCCCTGAGAGCCCGCAGACGAGGAGGTGGCCACAGAGATGATGGAAGGAGGTGTGAGAAGCTGTTGAAGACACAAAGCTGTCACTACGCCCACAGAGGACAGCAGTGGTCCTGAGAATGGGCAGGTACTTACATTGTGCGTCATCGCAGAGGTTAAGGCACCATGTGACTCTCCCCCAGAGAGGGTCTGCAATGAGGAAAAGTTAAAAAAAAAAAAAAAAGAAGAAGAAAACATCATCTCTGAGGAAAGAAGCTGAGGGTCCGAAAGTAGGAAGGGGTGGGCTGGCAGTTTGCCGATCGTGTCTGAACAGGCAACAGCCCCTACATGAGCGCTAGATTTTAAACTGTTCTGAAATGTCCATCAGTCACATATTAACAAGCTAAACTCTGTTTCCGAATGTGAGTCAATCCCTCTAGCGAGGTGTGATGGCTAAGAAGAGAAATGCCACTTAAAGTCTGAGTGCTATACAAACCCAGAGGCTGGCTGAGCTAACTCAGAGCTTCCGTCTTGGAAGCAACGGGGAAGTTGGGGTGGCCCCAGTCCACCACCCACTGCCCAGCCATACTCTGCTGTTGCTGCACCAGTCCTTATGGCGGTGGCTGGAGTGACAGCCCGTCACAACAGGGAGGCAGCACCTCCGCGGCCTGTCTCCCTGATGAGCGGGGCAGTGTCCACACAGGCCCATACCCAGCCCTGGCAGAAGGCCCTGGCTGCTCCAGTCCCCTCCCTTCCCTGAGCCCCAAGTTCCCCATTTCCCCAGCAAGAGGGTGCAGTTGATGAGGTCTGAGGCCATACCCTGACCTAAGCACAGAGAGCCTCAGCAAAGAAGCGTTGAATGGAGTATGAGAAGGGAAAACAAACCAGTGATCCCTACAGTCTCTTTTGGGGAGAGAAACAGACTATTTTCCATCCTTGTCCACACCAGTTCCTTGGAAGATCAAGGCCTCTGTTCAGAGAGCCAGTGGGACGTGTTCTGAGCCAGGCATGCTCCCAGGTGACCAGAGCCCCGACCTCACATCTCGAGCGAGCTGCTCTCTGCAGCATCCATGTCCCGGGGCAGGATGCAGGGCGAAGTCAGCAAACTGGCACACAATTGAGAGGCAAATGGGACCCGAGCTCAGGGGCTTCCTAGAAACACCCATTCCTAATGGAGGGGCACCGGGCTTATAAACCGGTTAACGCTTGCCCCGGGGTTGCTGCCGTCCACACTCAGAGCTGCTTTAACCCACAAAAAGAAGACAAAGTTCAGGGACACATATCAACAAAAACCACTTGAGAGATGAGTGTTCAGAGGACAAGGCTGAGGAAAAGTCTGGTCCCTTTCAGCACCAGACTCTGCTGGGGAGCCCTCTGGAAACCCTTTCATGGTGGACGTCACAAAGCCCCTAGCAGTCCAGAGCACCCCTCCACAGCCCGTACCTTTTCATCTCTGCCTGGCGCCCTCTCAGCCTTCAGGCTTTCGATTTCCTGCTGCAGCCGTGCCATCTCCTCCTTTAAAAGTAATATGAACATTTACAAGATCTGGACAGGCTAGTAACTGGAGGTAATGATTTACCTTGATCTAGAGTCTTATTTTCACATTTGTGAGTTTATGTGGGGACAAGAAGTCCATAAAGAACTAGCCCCCCAGGCCCCTGATTTTCAGCCTGGGAACGTCTTTTTAGGAGGGCAGAGGCAGCTGTACCTCAGTCAGAAGGGGTCTTTCTTCCCCAGGGCAGGTGAGGCTCGCAGTAATCACTGGGACATGGGATGAATGAGTGGCTTAGAGTCAGTTCCAAGCCTCCTCCTTTTTCAGCTCTTCTCCACCTCTCCTGGGACCTTCCAGCCTGGAGCCTGGCCTCGTCCAGCCCTCCTCCACTTGTCACCCTCATTTGCTTGAGTCAGATACAGCTTCTAGAGGGCTCCTACACCACAGTGGCCTCTCCTCCCCTAGACTCACAGAGCTCAGCCCTCTTCTCCTGTCTCCCACATGGGCACCTGTGCACACACCACTCTCACTATTGGATCATGTGACACAGAGACATGTTAGGATTTTAGGGCGGCCCTAGTTTCATAAGATACTACTCCTTTTGTAGAACTTTTCTTTTAAATACATTTGTAAATTAGAAAACACTGTTTGTTAGACTGTGCTCTCAGTTTGGGATCTGGCACACAGAGTTACTCATCCAAGTCATTTCTGGTGTCCTCTGATCACATCATAGCACTTTACTCCTCTTGCACACTACCACATACTGCCTGGTGAACCTCCTCTTCCTATCACACCTGGATAGGACCCGCAGCAGCACAAGGGGAGGGAAAGAAGGAGATTGTATGAGAATCTTTGTTAACCTCTGATGACACCAAGCAACACTTACTCGACAATGTGCTTTAAACTCCTGTTCCTGACTTTTCAGATTTTCATTCATGGCTACAAGGGCTCTCAAGTTCTGCAGGATGCTGAAAAGACCAAAAAACAACTGACTTTCAACAAACCACTATGATTTTATAAATCACAGCTAAAACCAAGATCCCAGAAAAAAAGGAACTTTTTTCTTAATTTCCTTTGTCTCTCCCAAGAGTGTCTAATAGGCTGCCCACCAATGATAATGACCACCATTTAACAGACATTATTATCCATCTATAAGCTGAGTCCATCAGGTCACATTCAAACAAATGTTACAGAATACAGAATTAAAATATCAACTGCAGAAACATCAATGTTTTGACATTACCATATATTTTTAATGATACCAACTACTTAAGACTCAGAGCACAGATAGAATCGTAATATTAATTCCCATTTAAAATTTTAAATGTAAATGCTTTTATTTAATTTAAATGGTCTAAAGACAATTAATTTAAAACAAACAAACAAACAACCTCAAACCCAGTGTCTTGGTAAAAAAAGACAACATTTTCATTCTTGAAGGACAGGGTAAGATCAGTGCTGTTAAAACCTGGTAACCATGGTTGACTCCAAGGGAGGAGGACTGGGTAGCTGGGGGCAAGGGCGGGAGAAGACTTTTCAGTGTATGTCTTTTTGAACCTTGCATGTATTACTTACTTTCTAAAAAGGAGCAAACAGACAAACAAAATACAAAACATAGCTGCTCCTGACCCAGGGGGCAGTGGGAGGAAGAGGAAGAAGGCAGCCCCGGATCAGGATCAGCAGTGAAGTAACCGTAGAATGGCGCCAGCAGCCATGACCTGGGCTCCTCAACTCTGTTCTCCAACCACCAGCCACACTCACAGAGAAAATAAACACCATGTGTTGAGATCTCCTACCTCGGATCAGCTTTGGCCTCTATCTTCTCGAGAGCTGTCTGCTCTTTGTCCAGTTTCTCACTGTGACCCTTGAGCTATGGGAGAGAAGGAGGCACGTTGCTGTGGACTTGCCAGGACAGGAGGCGAGGGCTTCCATTCTCCTTCCTGGCCCACACCTGCACCCTCTCTGGACAGGAGGCCCAGCCCACTGGACGTGGCCGTACATTGAGAGATGGGTACACAAGGGGAGTAGGACGGGGCTGGAGGGACAGCACAGAAACATCAAAACCACAGCCGTCCTGACACAGGCTGTGAGTAAAAGAAACCTTGGCAATACCTTTAAATCACAGCAGCAAGTGGGTGGAAAGCCAAACTAATGCTGACAGCAGGTGCCTCTCACTGGGAAGAAGTAAATAAAAGCAGCAGCTATGAGAAACAGACCTGGGTTTCAGTCTCAGGATACCACTACTGGGGCCACTCACAGGGGCAGGGTTAAATCTCCCATCTTGAAAAACTCCATCTTCTTTCTCTGAGTCAGTGGAGACTTTAAAAAGCAAACTTTAAGGAAACTCAGATTTTAATTTTTAAGGTGTGTAGATCTACTGTACGATAGACTATTAAGCTGCTATTAAAAAAGAATAAACAGTTCTTTTATGATGATCTCTAACATTTACTGTAAGTTGAAGAAAACACATAAAACCATTATTCTAGTGTGCATCAAGGAAGGTATACATGTATACATCTTGTATACACATGCATTAAAGAACCCGCACGTTATTTGTGTATGCACAAAAATTTTCTGAAAAGATTCACAAGTGATTGGTTACCCTCTAGATAGAGTAGCTGCTTGGGTCACAGGGGCACAGCGTTTGTATTTTTTGAATTTTGAACTATGTGAATGCGCTACCTATTAAAAAAGAAAGTTAAAGAACTTCCAAGAGTTCTAGCTGAGAACAAGTGGCAGCAAGTCCTTCTTTCTCAAGTCCTGGGAAGTTCAGGTGATTCTGTTTGATGATAGGAGTGGGCACCTTGGGGACAAGAAAGATGGTAGCAGGTAAGACCGGCCAGTGGAGGACCACCGTGTGGATCCGGCAGGTGTGGGAAGAACTGGGCGGCAGGACTGGGGTCTGCGTCAGGAACAGCCAGTGGGCTGTGCAGTGAAGCCTGCTTCCCTTAACCCAAAAGCTGGCACAGGAGTCCCAGAGGCAGGGCGGCTCCCAGAGACCTAGCAAGACTCAGGAGGAGGGACAATGTCCTGACCCCAAATATCAGTTACCACTGGCTGATCCCACCAAACAGCAGGACCCCCCTTCCAAAATAGTAATGTGGAGCACGCTGCATAAAATGAATACAGAATCCACACAGCTGATAACAGAAAATTTCAGAATCACAAATAAGCACACCATTAAGAATTATCATGTATTTTAAGAAAGATAAAACTGTAAAAAAGGTTATCAACTCAACAAATGAATTCTGATCTGAAGGGATAGTTTGTAGATCAAGGAAAACTTCAGACACAGTCAATGCCCTTACGCTGGAGAGGATCCTCCGTATATAAAAAAGAATCAACCTCCACATAAGAAATTAAAGTTGTGATTGCTGAAATTAGAAAGTGCACAGGCCAGAAGGGGCCCTCCGCTGGTGCAGGGGCCTGCAGCGCCTCCCCCACTGTCAGGGCTGCCACCCACCCTCTGCCTTCCACACCCTGCTTTACTTTCCTATATTCCAGGGAAGGCAGGTCTTCCCTGTTTTCCAGGGCCACTAGGTTTTGCTGAAGAGGTAAAACCTGGTGCACTGGCAGGAAAGGGCTCAGAGTGCTCATGTGCCCAGGCCTTGCCCTGAACAGATAAAGAGACTGAGGCCCAAAGGCAGAGCTCATTACTGATTCAGGGTCCTGGTCTTCAGTCTTCTGACTAAATCAGGCTTCTTCCTACATTGTTCAGCACAGCCTCCCATCTTCCTAGGTAAGAATTAGTCTGACTGCCTGACTAGATTGTAAGCCCCCTGAGAGGTCATGGTGCCAGGTCTCCAGCACTGGAATCTGCACGGCCTTTCTGTCTCAGTTTCTCCAGCAGCACAGCAGGGATACTAACAGTGTGCTGCCAGGGTTGACAGGACGATTCAGTGATAACACAAACGATGTGCCCACAGCACAGCCAGCACATCGCAATGTTGGCTGCCATTATCAGGTGAGGATAGGGAGAGTATCTCCTATCATTAACTCAATTCGAACCTTCCACCTTTCTAGCACATGCAAGGATTCAAAAAACATTTTTTTATTTTTTTATTGAAGGATAATTGCTTTACAGAATTTTGTTTTCTGTCAAACCTCAACATGAATCAGTCATAGGTATACCTATGTCCCCTCCATTTTGAACCTCCCTCCCATCTCCTGCCCCCTGCCATCTATCTAGATTGACACAGAGCCCCTGTTTGAGTTTCCTGAGCCATACAGCAAATTCCTATTGGCTATCTATTTCACAAATGGTAATGTAAGTTTCCATGTTATTCTTTCCATACATCTCACCCTCTCCTCTCCTCTCCCCACGTCCGTAAGTCTGTTCTCTATGTGTGTTTCTCCACTGCTGCCCTGAGAATAAATTCTTCAGTACCATTATTCTAGATTCTGCATATATGCTTTAGAATACAGTATTTCTCTTTCTGACTCACTTCACTCTGTATAATAGGTTCTAGGTTCATTCACCTCATCAGATCTGACTCAAATGCGTTACTTTTTGAGGATGAGTAATATTCCATTGTGTATATGTACCACAACTTCTTTATGTGTTCATCTGTTGATGGAGATCTAGGTGGATTCCATGTTCTAGCTATTGTAAATTCTGCTGCAGTGAACAATGGAATACATGTGTCTTTATCAATTTTGGTTTCCTTAGGGTATATGCCTAGGAGTAGGATTGCTGGGTCATATGGTGGTTTTCATACTGTACATGGGGTTCTCAGTGCAAGAATACTTCTCAATGGCAAAAGTGGTTTGCCATTCCCTTCTCCGGTGGACCACATTCTGTCAGACCTTTCCACCATGACCTGTCCACCTTGGGTGGCCCCACACGGCATGGCCTAGTTTCACAAGAAAGTTTCAGAAAAACATCTATTTCTGCTTTATTGACTATGCCAAAGCCTTTGACTGTGTGGATCACAATAAACTGTGGAAAATTCTGAAAGAGATGGGAATACCAGACTACCTGACCTGCCTCTTGAGAAACCTATATGCAGGTCGAGAAGCAACAGTTAGAACTGGACATGGAAAAACAGACTGGTTCCAAATAGGAAAAGGAGTACATCAAGACTGTATATTCTCACCCTGCTTATTTAACTTATATGCAGAGTAAATCATGAGAAACACTTTGCTGGATGATGCACAAGGTGGAATCAAGATTGCTGGGAGAAATATCAATAACCTCAGATATGCAGATGACACCACCCTTATGGCAGAAAGTGAAGAAGAACTAAAGAGCCTCTTGATGAAAGTGAAAGAGGAGAGTGAAGAAATTGGCTTAAAGCTCAACATTCAGAAAACGAAGATGATGGCATCTGGTCCCATTACTTCATGGGAAATAGATGGGGAAAGAGTGGCTGACTTTATTTTTTTGGCTCCAAAATCACTGCAGATGGTGATTGCAGCCATGAAATTAAAAGATGCTTACTCCTCGGAAGGAAAGTTATGACCAACCTAGAGAGCATATTCAAAAGCAGAGATAGTACTTTGTCAACAAAGATCCATCCAGTCAAGGCTATGGTTTTTCCATTAGTCATGTATGGATGTGAGAGTTGGACTATAAAGAAAGCTAAGCACCAAAGAATTGATGCTTTTGAACTGTGGTGTTGGAGAAGACTCTTGCGAGTCCCTTGAACTGCAAGGAGATCCAACCAGTCCATCCTAAAGGAAATCAGTCCTGGGTGTTCATTGGAAGGACGGATGTTGAAGCTGAAACTTTGGCCACCTGATGCGAAGAGCTGACTCATTTGAAAAGACCCTGATATTGGGAAAGATTGGAGGCAGGAGGAGAAAGGGATGACAGAGGATGGGATGGCTGGATGGCATCACCGACTCAATGGACATGAGTTTGGGTAAACTCCAGGAGTTGGTGATGGACAGGGAGGCCTGGTGTGCTGCAGTTCATGGGGCTGCAATGAGTTGGACACGCCTGAGTGACTGAACTGAACTTTGTCAAAAATAAGGTACCCATAGGTGCATGGGTTTATTTCTGGGTTTTCTATCTTGTTCCATTGGTCTGTATTTCTATTTTTGTTCTATTATCATACTGTCTTGATGACTGTAGCTTTGTAGTATAATCTGGTCAGGAAGGTTGATTCCTCCAGCTCCTTTCTTCTTTCTCAAGACTGCTTTGGCTATTTGGGCTATTTTGTGTTTCCATACGAACTGTGAAATTTTTTGTTCTAGTTCTGTGAAAAAATGCCTTTGGTAATTTGATAGGGGTAGCATTGAATCTGTAGATTGCATTTGGTGATGTTATTTTCACAATATTGATTCTTCCTACCCAAGAACATGGACTATCTCTCCATCTATTTATATCGTTTTTGATTTTTTTCATTGGTATCTAATAATTTTCTGTGTATAGTTCTTTTGTCTCCTTAGGTAAGTTTATTCCTAGATACTTTATTCTTTTTGTTGCAGTGGTGAATGGGATGGAGTCCTTAATTTCTCTTTCTGATTTTTCATTGCTATTATATAGAAATGGAAGTGATTTCTGTGTATTGATTTTGTATCCTGAAACTTTGCTAAATTCACTGATTAGCTCTAGTAATTTTCTGATACCATCTTTAGGGTTTTCTATATATAGTATCATGTCATCTGCAAACAGTGAGAGGTTTACTTCTTCTTTTCCAATCTGGATTCCTTTTATTTCTTTCTCTTCTCTGATTACTGTTGCTAGGACTTTCAGAACTATGTTACATAATAGCAGTGAAAGTGGACACCCTTGTCTTGTTCCTGATCTTAGGGGGAATGCTTTTAGTTTTTCACCATTGAGAATAATGTTTGCTGTAGGCTTATCATATATGGCCTTTAGTATGTTGAGGTAGGTTCCTTCTATGCCCATTTTTTGAAGAGTTTTAATCATAAGTGGGTGCTGAATTTTGTCAAAGGGTTTTTCTGCTTCTATTGATATTATCATACGGTTTCTATCTTTCAAATTGTTAATATAGTGTATCACATTGATTGCAGAGAAGGAAATGGCAACCCCCTCCAGTACTCCTGCCTGGAAAATTTCATGGTTGGAGGAGCCTGGTAGGCTACAGTCCATGGGGTTGCAAAGAGTTGGACACTACTGAGCAACTTCACTTTCTTTCTATAGTTCCTTTTGGAGAAGGAAATGGCAACCCACTCAAGTGTTCTTGCCTGGAGAATCCCATGGACAGAGGGGCCTGGTGGGCTACAGTCTATGGGGTTGCAAAGAGTCGGACACGACTAAGCAACTAACACACACACACACACATCACATTGACTGATTTGCATATATTGAAGAATCCTTGCATTCCTGGAGTAAACCCAACTTGGTCATGGTGTAGATCTTTTTTCTTCCCTTGTATTTCTTGACTATATAAGTCTGTTTAACATTTGTTGTAAAGCTGGTTTGGTGGTACTGAATTCTCTTAACTTTTGCTTATCTGAAAAGCTTTTTATTTCTCCATCCATTTTGTTTGAACGATATCCTTGCTGGGTACTGTAAGCTTGGTTGTAGATGTTTCCCTTTCAATACTTTAAACATATCCTGCCATTCCCTTCTGGCCTGCAGAGTTTCTGCTGAAAGATCAGCTATTAAACTTATGGGGTTTCCCTTGTATTTTTTTCTTTGTGTTTAGTCTTTGTTAGTTTGATTAGTATGTGTCTTGTCACGTTTCTCCTTGGCTTTATCCTGTATGGGACTCTTTGTGCCTCTTGGACTTGATTGACTATTTCCTTTTCCATGTTAGGGAAATTTTCAACTATAACCTCTTCAAAAATTTTCTCATACCCTTTCTCTCTTCTTCTTCTGGGACCCCTATAATTCAAATGTTGGTGCATTTGATATTGTCTCAGAGGTCTCTGAGACTATCCTCAGTTCTTTTCATTCTTTTTATTTTATTCTGCTCTTCAGAAGTTATTTCCACCATTTTATCTTCCAGCTCAATGATTTGTTCTTCTGCTTCAGATATTCTGTTACTGATTCCTTCTAGAGTATTTTTAAATCAGTAATTATGTTTTTGTCTCTGCATGTTTATTCTTTTAATTCTTCTCGGTCTTTGTTAATTGATTCTTGAATTTTCCCCATTTTGTTTTCAAGGTTTTTGATCATCTTTACTATCATTATTCTGAATTCTTTTTCAGGTAGTTTGCCTATTTCCTCTTCATTTATTTAGACTTCTGTGTTTCTGGTTTGTTCCTTCATTTGTATAGTATTTCTCTGTGCTTTCATTCTTTTTTTTTCAATTGATAGTGTTTGAGGTCTTCTTTTCCCAGGCTTGAATTCTTTCTTCCTTTCGGTTTCTGCCCTCCTAAGGTTGGTCCAGTGGTTTGTGTAAGCTTCGTATACGGTGAGATTTGTGCTGAGTTTTTGTTTGTTTTTCCTATGATGGGTAACACTGAGTGAGGTGGTAATCCTGTCTGCTGATGATTTGGTTTGTATTTTTGCTTTGTTTGTTGTTTAGATGAGGCGTCCTGCACATGGTGCTACTGGTGGTTGGATAATGCTGGGTCTTGTATTCAAGTGGTTTCTTTTGTGTGAGTTCTCATTATTTGATACTCCCTAGGGTTAGTTCTCTGGTTGTCCAGGGTCTTGGAGTCAGTGCTCCCACTCCAAAGGCTCAGGGCTTGATCTCTCTCCAAAGACCAGCCTAGATCCAATCTACCAAGAGGAATTTCACCCAAAATGAAAGGGCCTTTACTTGAGTTCCAAAAGCCAGTGCAGGGGAACACAATGGAGATCTCTGACTCAGCAGAAACCGCCGCCCTGCCCCCAGCCTGAGCCACGAGACCTTAGAAGGTAAACAGAAATACTGAGAGCGTGGAGTCTCGGAAGAGCTTGGAAACTAAAGCTCAAAATATATTTGATTCAGTGTTTAGTACCAAAAGTGACCACTTAGGATTTTATCAAGATGTTCTGCCTTGAATGTTTTCCAGACTGTTTTACAAAGATGGGTCCACGACTTGGCACCCTTTAAGCCAGGACTGTGGAGTGTGCACAGGAAGACAGCAGCGGGGGTTCCACCAAGCTTCCCATCTAATCCAAAAGGATTGGAGTCACAGAACAGTGTAAAGAAAGCGGATGTGTCCAAATGCAACACGGGCATCTTTAGAAAGAATTTTTTAAAATTCCTCTGATTTGTTATCCTCATGCCTGCCTTCTCAAACATTCTGACAATAACTGAAGAGGCCAGTCCAGGTCAGAATCACAAAGCTTTGCCAGGCTCATAACAAGTCAGGGAACTAAGTGCTGCATACTGCTAGAGAAACCACCATTTTAAAAGGGCAAATTTCATGTGAAATTTAAAAAATAAAAAAATAGGGACTGCCTTGGCTTCAGAAATGTCTCTGAAGATCAGTCCCACTTCCACATGGTCCAGAAAGTACTAGGACCTCACAGGGATAGCTCTTGCCTGAGCACCAAAGTCACAGGGAGGAGAGCTTTCAGGCCCGGATGAGGACTCGCTTTCTGTAGAAACAGGGACAGAAATAGAAAGACCTACACTCCCCTCATGCCAGAGCTGGCGTCTTGTGTATTTGCTTCTCTCGCCTGGTTTCCTAAGTAATTGGAAGTGGTGGGTAAGCTATGCTGTGATGCTGATGGAGGACAGCGCCATTGCAATCTGGGTTAGGAAATGGATCATGGGGTCAAAACAGACTTGCAGCCCTCTTTTCCTCCGGAGACTCCCTCCCCCATTCTACCAGGAGATCTCTGGCAATTCTGAACAACAAATTATACCCTCTGTAGTCGTGTCATTTCACAGAAAGAGACCTTCTCACTCTCAAGGAATCCAGTGTTCTGGTACTTTCTCCAGCCTGTGGCTTGCGGAGCAGGAGTCATTTACCATGAATGAGCTTCTGTGTTCTTTCACATGGCCACCCTGCTTGTCAGGCCCTCTGTCCTCAGGAAGCTTTCCTGACCCTTGTAGCTCATGGCAATCTTCCCCTCCACCCAAGACCCTGATGGTTTAGAACATGGTAGCATGGATAAACATGGCTTGAGACATGCTACTGTGTGACTGTCCTTTGTCCAGATGGACCTGAGCCCTGATAAAGAGATCGTGACCCTTCCACACAGACTGATAATGTGAGTGTGCAGGTCAACAATTCCCAACAAGACCCATGGAGGAAGGAAATCTGCTCACCTCTGTCAGGGTTTTCTTTTTTCCTTCGTATTTGGCTTGTAGGTCAGTATGACTTGCCTGAAGCTGTAAATGAAAGATAAAAGACATTTGCTCTCATTTGATCCTCACAACAGCACAGATATTGGTGGTATCCATGTTTCACAGATGAGAAACTGGGAGCTCAGAAAGATTTAAGCTGAGCAAATGTGGACATTTTAGATTCAATTAGCACCAACCACGTGTCAGGTGATGTACTAGGTATTCTGCATGAATCCTAACAATGAATTCTTACATTCAATGGAAGAAGACATTATTCTTATTTAACAAATGAGAAAGTAAAGATTCAGAAGAGGTAAATCATTAAAGTTTCATAGCTGATAACTGATAAAGCTTAGATTCAAATTCAGGTCTGAGTTTACTACATGGCCACAATCAATTCAGTTAATGGACATGCTGGTTCATAGGATACAAATTGCACTGAAGCACTCAAGAATCTAACATAGAATTTGTGTGTGCATGTTCAGTTGCTCAGTGTGCGACTCTTTGCAACACCATGAACTATAGCCCACCAGGCTCCTCTGTCCATGGGATTTCCCAGGCAAGAATACTGGAGTGAGTTACCATTTCATACTCTAGGGGATTTTCTCAACCCAGAGATTGAATCCGCCTCTCTCACGTCTCCTGCATTGGCAGGGGGATTCTTTACCACTGTGCCACCTGGGAAGTCCTAGCATAAAATCTGACAGGAAGGCAAATAATGTCAGATTGGAGAAAGGAGTCAGGACTTCAATGAAGAGAAAGAAGGTGAATTACATTTATTGCTCAAAATCACACAATCATAAACTTACATCTCAAAAATGTCATTTCCCTTTTCTTTACCAAAAAAGGTGTATCCCATGCTGTCTATGAACTTTTACAGATATCTGAAAACATTCTATTCAAAGCTCAAAGGGTTTGTACATTTCTACTTTTGAAAAGGGGATGTGGTAGAAAACCAGTTAGACTCATCAAACACTTCAGTTGTTACTTGCATACAAATTAACATTGAGAAATTATATCTTATATCTCAACAATTATTTCAAAGTAACTCAGCCCATTAAAAAATATATATTCGTTTACTTACTGGCCACACCATGCAGCCTGAGACTATTAGTTCCCCAACCAGAGACTGAACCCAGGCCCCAGAAGACAGAGCAAGGAGTCCTACCCACAGGACTTCCAGGGAACTTTCAACTCGGCCCATGTTTGAGCCTGTAAGTGACCTATTAGAATTACATGATCTACAGATGTAGTTAGAATTAAACCACCTACACCATCATTACTCCTAAATCGTGCTTTGGGTTACCCGTCTTCATGACTGATGCGTTTCCAGCCAGGCCTCTCAGGAAGCCATCACAAGCAGAGGGCAGGAGAGATAAAGGCAGGGGAAGCTGGGAGCTTTGGCCTCTCACTTTGCAAAGGGAGCCATCTGTGCAATGGACTCCCACTAAACTATCTGTATCACTGGTGGATGAGAGTATTTCTGGAGAAAGTTTGTTTTTCTCTTGAAATCCTAATGGTTTAACTCTTGAAGCTCCAAGAAGAGATCCTGCCATTTCCCACCTGTTTCACCCACCTTCCTGCACCACCCCCCAACCCTGTACCCACCCACCCATCTGACATTTACCCAAGGTTCTGTTCAAATGAGGTGTACAGTAGAAGACAAAGAACACAGCACAAACCTTGCCCCTCAAGTTGCTAAACCAGTAAGCTGAGGATTAAACTGTGAGAAGAGCCTGGTCAGAGACAGGCCTGGGGAAGCCAAGGAAAGAGTCAGCTTGCTCATCAAGGAAGGCTTCACCAACAAAGACCCATAGGGGCTGGATCCTGGCAGGGAAGTAGGAACTTGCTAAGGAAGGGAAGATTCTTCTCTTCTCTTTGATTAACTAAAGTAATAAGAGCTTCCTTCATCTTTTCTCTAACAGGAACTGTCCCAGTAGCTTAGCTACGTTTTTGTCTTGCTGGAGTCTTCCATGATTCTCCCACCTCCATCCTCTTATCCATCATGAACCCCTATACTGTGACCCCCCCAACACTGAGCCCACTGGTTAACACCTCCTTGGGGTCCTCTTTCCTCAACCTCAGGTTTCTTGTCAGTTAGCTACTAGCTACCTTCCTGTTCTCTGCCTTTACAGCATATCCCCCTGTTGGACCATGAGATGTTCTGCATTCTTTCCCTATTGTACTCCTCCTCCCGTTTCTCTGTGGCCTAACACTCGCTCTGTGGCTCCCATCACTAAGGCTGCAGGGGTATCCCAGGGGCCTTCGATCTACAGGACCTTACAGGAGATCATCTCGGATTTAAAGAGTCTGGATTTTCTCACATACTATTGTGTGTAGAAGTGTAAACTAGTAAAATAATTGGTGAATAATTTGACAGTTTCTAGAAAAACTGAAAATGCATATATTTTTTGATCCAGCAGTTCCACTTCCTAAAATCCATTTTACAGAAACATTTATATATTTGCACAAAGATGACTGTACAAAGATGTTCATCATAGCGTAAACTTACAACTGGGAAAAAAATCCTGGGGAAAAAACCCTCATGAAAAGAAGAACAGGTTAAATAAGCCATAGCACATATATACTATGTCACACTAGGCAGCATCAGAAAGAAGGAGGTAGATCTATATGTTCCAGTCTTGGCTCTACCGTTAACAAGCTGTGTGACCACAGGCAAGACTACTTCACTCCTCTGCGTCTCAGGTTTCTTGTAAATGAGAACAATAATAGTACCTCCTTCATAAGGATGTTATGTGAACTGAATGAGCTAATTATGAAAAGTACTTTGTAATTACTCTAAAAAAAAAAAAAAAAGACCCAACCCTGTACCCACCCACCCATCTGACATTTACCCAAGGTTCTGTTCAAATGAGGTGTACAGTAGAAGACAAAGAACACAGCACAAACCTTGCCCCTCAAGTTGCTAAACCAGTAAGCTGAGGATTAAACTGTGAGAAGAGCCTGGTCAGAGACAGGCCTGGGGAAGCCAAGGAAAGAGTCAGCTTGCTCATCAAGGAAGGCTTCACCAACAAAGACCCATAGGGGCTGGATCCTGGCAGGGAAGTAGGAACTTGCTAAGGAAGGGAAGATTCTTCTCTTCTCTTTGATTAACTAAAGTAATAAGAGCTTCCTTCATCTTTTCTCTAACAGGAACTGTCCCAGTAGCTTAGCTACGTTTTTGTCTTGCTGGAGTCTTCCATGATTCTCCCACCTCCATCCTCTTATCCATCATGAACCCCTATACTGTGACCCCCCAACACTGAGCCCACTGGTTAACACCTCCTTGGGGTCCTCTTTCCTCAACCTCAGGTTTCTTGTCAGTTAGCTACTAGCTACCTTCCTGTTCTCTGCCTTTACAGCATATCCCCCTGTTGGACCATGAGATGTTCTGCATTCTTTCCCTATTGTACTCCTCCTCCCGTTTCTCTGTGGCCTAAGACTCGCTCTGTGGCTCCCATCACTAAGGCTGCAGGGGTATCCCAGGGGCCTTTGATCTACAGGACCTTACAGGAGATCATCTCGGATTTAAAGAGTCTGGATTTTCTCACATACTATTGTGTGTAGAAGTGTAAACTAGTAAAATAATTGGTGAATAATTTGACAGTTTCTAGAAAAACTTAAAATGCATATATTTTTTGATCCAGCAGTTCCACTTCCTAAAATCCATTTTACAGAAACATTTATATATTTGCACAAAGATGACTGTACAAAGATGTTCATCATAGCGTAAACTTACAACTGGGAAAAAAATCCTGGGGAAAAAACCCTCATGAAAAGAAGAACAGGTTAAATAAGCCATAGCACATATATACTATGTCACACTAGGCAGCATCAGAAAGAAGGAGGTAGATCTATATGTTCCAGTCTTGGCTCTACCGTTAACAAGCTGTGTGACCACAGGCAAGACTACTTCACTCCTCTGCGTCTCAGGTTTCTTGTAAATGAGAACAATAATAGTACCTCCTTCATAAGGATGTTATGTGAACTGAATGAGCTAATTATGAAAAGTACTTTGTAATTACTCTAAAAAAAAAAAAAAAAGTCCTTTATAGCCATTACTAGAGGTATATGTGATAAAATGAGTGAAAACCAAACTCAGTTTTTATAACCAAACAACCCCTCTTCCCCAGCTGAATGAGCAGATTTAAGAGCTTGCAAAGCCTAGAAAAGTGGGTTGCTTTAAGGAGCGGGACTGGATGAGTACCAGGCGAGTCTCATTTTTATCTTCATACAGTTCCATAGTAGCTGGTTTATTTACAGGGAACTTGGATTATCCCTGTAATCTAAAAAAAGGCAGCTGAAGCATTTAAATTGATAAAGACAGAAAAAAGTGATGGCGTATGTCTCCCCATCACTACCTCCAGAATCTGAGAGCAGAGATCATAACTTGTTTTTCTTTCACCACCCTGGCCTATTTCAGTGCTCGGCACAGCGGTGCTCAGCTAATCTGTGTGAATTAATTAATGCTCTTCTTGCCCTGTGATCTTCTTTTAGAGCAGAGGTTGGGAAATGTTCTCTGTAAAGACCAGGTAGAAAAATATTTTAGGTTTTGTAGGTCTCAATGATGCTAAAGCTGAAACTCCAGTACTTTGGCCACCTCATGCGAAGAGTTGACTCATTGGAAAAGACTCTGATGCTGGGAGGGATTGGGGGCAGGAGGAGAAGGGGACGACTGAGGATGAGATGGCTGGATGGCATCACTGACTCAATGGATGTGAGTCTGAGTGAACTCCGAGAGATGGTGATGGACAGGGAGACCTGGCGTGCTGCGATTCATGGGGTCGCAAAGAGTCGGACACGACTGAGCGACTGAACTGAACTGAACTGAGGTCTCAATTCTCCCACTGAAGCTTTAAAAGTAGCCACAGAAAATATGTAAACAAATGCATATGCATATATTTCAAAAAACTATTAATATTTACAAAAACAGGTTTCCCAGGTGGCTCAGTGGTAAAGAATTTGCCTGCCAATGCAGGAAACGCAGGTTCAATCCCTGAGTTGGGAAGATCCCTGATGTAGGAAATGACAACAACCCATTCCAGTATTCTTGCCTGGAAAATTCCATGGACAGAGGAGACTGGCAGACTACCATTCGTGGGGTTGCAAAGAGTTGGAGAGGACTGAGTGATTGGCATGCATGCATGCATTACAAAAACAGGCGAAGGCTGGATTGCCCAAGGGCCAGATTACATGGATCCCCTGTTCTACAGCCTCCTTTGATCTTTCTGACACAGAGATCTTGACTCCTTGCTAGTTTCTCCCTTCTTGAAGAATGGCTTTATTTTACTAGAATGAAATTATGAAAAGAAAACACCAACCTCTTCCAGTTGTTTGGTCTTCTGCAGAATCTGCTTGTTCAAGGAAATGACTTTTCGCCGATGTAGTTGGGAGATTCCTAACTTTTCTGGACTTTCTTCAGCTGACAGTTCAGACTGCTATGGGAAACAAACAGAAGAACCAAAGAATTTAATTAGCTCACCTCAGTGGGCTAATCAGCCTGCCTCATCTGGGAGGAACACTGCTGGGCAGGTGGCCACAACCAAGCCCATGGGGCCCCGGGGTCCTGTGCAAAACTCACTCCAGAGAAGACTGTGACACAATGACCAAAGGCCATATGGAGAGAATCTACATTTCTGGCAAAGCAAACAGCATGTGCAGAAGTACAGGGATATATAATGGGTTAGGCTGATAATCACATAAGGATCTTGAATATGAAGAAAAACACAGTCATCTTAATATCTACTTGAGATTATTCTGGAGCTATCAAAAATGATGAACTGATTCACTTTCATCAAAGTATTACAAGTATATGGTTAAAGAGTCTAACCATTCAGTAGCACTTATAATGAAAAGAAACAGCATTTCAAAGTATTCCCCCATCCATGGGACAACGTATTATTTCTACTCTTCTGGTGTTCACAGAGGATGGATTTGAAAGGGGTGAGTGTTGCTGAGAGAGACCAGGATAAAGGTCCTGAAACTGTGTAAAATGATGAGGGGATGAAGAAGAAGGGCTGGACAGGACATAGAGACTGTCAGGACTGGAGGGGAGGAAGGGAGAGAGTTCTGGTTGGGGTGATGAGATGAATGTAGCAACAATACCAAGAAACCAAGCACACAAGGAGGCAGATGGCCACCTGGAGGCAGCTTGGCACAGATGATGAAAACAAACACTTGCCTCAAGACACCAGAGGGAAGCCCCAGGAAGAAGAAACAAGAAAGATGACCCTGTTTCAAGAGGAGTCCTTAAAACCTGTCTCGGGTGATCACAGAATAGACAGCTTCATTCACCTGCCAATGAACACCCATTATAGCCACACTGCCTTCTTGACTGGACACATCCCAGTTCCAAGCTAATCACTGGTCTGAAGCTCAAGTGCAACAAAACTATTTGAATATTTGATTCTCTGTGCATGTTTTAACAGTGATCATAAGTTTGAAAGTTACGGGGAAGAGACAGAAATGTGAAAAGGAGGAACTGGATGGTACAGTCACCATTTATATTGGTTAAGAATTTCCCTGAATAATTCAGTGGCACCATTAACAGACGATGAGTGTTTTTGCTGCTTAACGACTCTGGAGGTGGGAGACAACCAGCAGGATGTGGCTGCCTAAAATGGCAAGAAACATCATTTTCCATCTTGTGAGCAGGGAGGCTGTATAGGAAACAGAAAAAATAAGCATTTGGTATGACAACACAGCTAGCCCTGACACCTGAGATTTTTGGAAAATGTCAACTAACATACTCCAGCTTATCTGAATTTCTTCAAATTGGAGTTAACTTTAAAAAATGTAACATTGGGCACATCAAGATATTTACCACTTGTGGTCTACAGAAGAAGAACTATTTCTGAAAAGTATTTGAGAGTATAAGAAAAGGGGGGGAAAAGGAAAGAGCACTCCTTGATTTTCAAGCCACTTGTCAGAAACGTAATTATAATTAATTATATCTTGGGCTTTGCAGGTGGCTCAGTGGCAAAGAATCCACCTGACAAAGCAGGAGACGCAGGAATCAGGGGTTCAATTCCTGGGTCAGGGATTCCCTAGAGAAGGAACTGGCAACCCACTCCAGTGTTCTTGCCTGGAAAATTCCACGGATGGAAAAGCCTGAAGGGCTACAGTTCATAGAGTCACAAAGAGTCGGATGTGACTGAGCAACTGAGCATGTACACATACAATCTCACCAGTTATATCTCCTCCACTTTGACTGCATCATCCTGAACTAAGTTATCAATTTGTCCACTTAGCTTGTTACCTATTTAGTAGCTTTCTTCTTATAGTTAATTTCAGATTTGGGTTTTAACTTTCATCTTAGATTCCTTGATACTGATTTCCAAAATGTCACTGGCATATCCTCGGAGCATTTTATTCAGTACTTTACCAGCAGATTTACACAAACCTTCTATCTCATTAGTTAGTTAGTTAGTTAGTTAGTTAGTTAAGTTGCTCAGTCGTGTCCGACTCTTTGCAACCCCATGGACTGTAGCCCATCAGGCTCCTCCGTCCATGGGATTCTCGAGGCAGGAATCCTGGAGTGGGTTGCCATTTCCTTCTCCAGGGGATCTTCCTGACCCAGGGATCGAACCCAGGTCTCCTGCATTAGAGGGAGACGCTTTAACCTCTGAGCCACCAGGGATCTCATGGTTAATCGATATCTGAAATGGAATTAACTCCCCAACACAGGGACTGCGCCCACGGTGTGTATCTAGGTTTGACGTCAGGATGTCTTGACTGCCCTGACCACCTCCGACTGTCCTTTTGCCTCTGGATCAGGCCAAGCTATGAGCAAGTGGGTTGGAGGGTATCCCCATCTCAGTCACCTCCCAGCAAGCTTTCTCCAGGCTGCAGGGGTGAGGGGGTAGGGATGCACACATTCAGTGCTATTCTGTACCTGGCATGAGCTGGATGATGTTTCCAACTCTCAGCATGCTTTCCTGCTGGTAAACTGCTTTTATGGCCACGGTCCCGAATACATTTTCCACCTAGCTTTCACACCCTCTTATCAGTGTACCTGGCAACAAACATGCCTTGTTGGAAACTGTGCCTTTGACACTTTCAAGAAACTTTCTTACAGGAACATCAGTAGCTATCCTGCTATCTGGAAAGAGGACTTCCAGGCTCACTGGCACTTTAAATTTTTAGTCACATGGTTCTTTAAGATCCTTTCAGGGTTCTTTGAGGTCAAAATCCTTTTCACAATGATACTAAGATACAATTTTTTTTCTCTCATTCTCTCATGCTCATACACTGAAAATTTCCAGCTGCTATATGACATGTGATGGTATCACTGCTCTGATGCTAATGTGTAAAACATTTATCATTATTATTTGCAAGTGAATTAATATGTAAGCTTTTAGGACCTCCTCAGTAATTTTTAGCTTCCCAGGTGGCTCAGTGGGAAAGAATCTGCCTACTAATGCAGGAGACTCAGGAGATGCAGGTTTGATCCCTGGGTCGGAAACACTCCTTGGAGTAGGAAATGGCAACCCACTCCAGTATTCTTGCCTGGAAAATGCCATGGACAGTGAAGCCTGGTTGGTCACAGTCCATAGGGTCACAAACAGTCAGACACGACTGAGTAAATGAACATGCAGTAATTTTTAAGAGTTCGTAAAAGCTCTTGAAACTAAAAATTTTGAGCCCTGTTACTTTAAGAGGCCTAGCTAACTCACCGACTGGGACAGCCTCACTAACACAGCTCTACCAGTGCAGTGGGCCCATCGTAACACCAAGAGGGGATAGTTTTCTGATTCCACTTTTACTAGACAACTGCTTCAAACCAACCAGAGAGAAAATATTTGTAGTTCACAGAAAGGATGCTCAAGTCTCCATATAAACTATTAAACAACTCCCACGACAGTATATGTTCCAAGCAAACATGGGCTTTCAAAATCCTTTCTCTTGTTGCTAGGTAGCAATTCTCATTGCTCTGTGCAGTCCCTTAAATTTGCATCTGCAAAGCATTCCTGTCAGGATATTAAGTGCCATTTCCACATCTGACATTTCTCCAGTGCAATTAAAATGAACAATATGCACATGAACAAGCTCACAGTACATATAAATTTGCGAATTCCTCCATTTGCCTAAGTCTAGAGATGGTGCTATGCAAACTTCTTTGTTTAATGGGAAGTTAGTTTTAGAACAGAAAAAAATCATTTATTCTAGAGCTGAACTGAAGAGAGTTCTTAATCTAGTCAACAGAAAGCTGACTGTTCTCTATTTGAAACACACTTTCTGTGTTAAGTAACTGAAAATTTTCATTTCTTTCAAATACCCTCCTCAAAGCCAAAAGAACTAGACCAATCTCATGGTTAATCGATATCTGAAATGGAATTAACTCCCCAACACAGGGACTGCGCCCACGGTGTGTATCTAGGTTTGACGTCAGGATGTCTTGACTGCCCTGACCACCTCCGACTGTCCTTTTGCCTCTGGATCAGGCCAAGCTATGAGCAAGTGGGTTGGAGGGTATCCCCATCTCAGTCACCTCCCAGCAAGCTTTCTCCAGGCTGCAGGGGTGAGGGGGTAGGGATGCACACATTCAGTGCTATTCTGTACCTGGCATGAGCTGGATGATGTTTCCAACTCTCAGCATGCTTTCCTGCTGGTAAACTGCTTTTATGGCCACGGTCCCGAATACATTTTCCACCTAGCTTTCACACCCTCTTATCAGTGTACCTGGCAACAAACATGCCTTGTTGGAAACTGTGCCTTTGACACTTTCAAGAAACTTTCTTACAGGAACATCAGTAGCTATCCTGCTATCTGGAAAGAGGACTTCCAGGCTCACTGGCACTTTAAATTTTTAGTCACATGGTTCTTTAAGATCCTTTCAGGGTTCTTTGAGGTCAAAATCCTTTTCACAATGATACTAAGATACAATTTTTTTTCTCTCATTCTCTCATGCTCATACACTGAAAATTTCCAGCTGCTATATGACATGTGATGGTATCACTGCTCTGATGCTAATGTGTAAAACATTTATCATTATTATTTGCAAGTGAATTAATATGTAAGCTTTTAGGACCTCCTCAGTAATTTTTAGCTTCCCAGGTGGCTCAGTGGGAAAGAATCTGCCTACTAATGCAGGAGACTCAGGAGATGCAGGTTTGATCCCTGGGTCGGAAACACTCCTTGGAGTAGGAAATGGCAACCCACTCCAGTATTCTTGCCTGGAAAATGCCATGGACAGTGAAGCCTGGTTGGTCACAGTCCATAGGGTCACAAACAGTCAGACACGACTGAGTAAATGAACATGCAGTAATTTTTAAGAGTTCGTAAAAGCTCTTGAAACTAAAAATTTTGAGCCCTGTTACTTTAAGAGGCCTAGCTAACTCACCGACTGGGACAGCCTCACTAACACAGCTCTACCAGTGCAGTGGGCCCATCGTAACACCAAGAGGGGATAGTTTTCTGATTCCACTTTTACTAGACAACTGCTTCAAACCAACCAGAGAGAAAATATTTGTAGTTCACAGAAAGGATGCTCAAGTCTCCATATAAACTATTAAACAACTCCCACGACAGTATATGTTCCAAGCAAACATGGGCTTTCAAAATCCTTTCTCTTGTTGCTAGGTAGCAATTCTCATTGCTCTGTGCAGTCCCTTAAATTTGCATCTGCAAAGCATTCCTGTCAGGATATTAAGTGCCATTTCCACATCTGACATTTCTCCAGTGCAATTAAAATGAACAATATGCACATGAACAAGCTCACAGTACATATAAATTTGCGAATTCCTCCATTTGCCTAAGTCTAGAGATGGTGCTATGCAAACTTCTTTGTTTAATGGGAAGTTAGTTTTAGAACAGAAAAAAATCATTTATTCTAGAGCTGAACTGAAGAGAGTTCTTAATCTAGTCAACAGAAAGCTGACTGTTCTCTATTTGAAACACACTTTCTGTGTTAAGTAACTGAAAATTTTCATTTCTTTCAAATACCCTCCTCAAAGCCAAAAGAACTAGACCAAGGTCTCTGAAACAGTATGGCTCATTTGACATTCTGTTCACTGAGTCTTCTCAGAAGAAAACTGGAACTGACCAAGTTGGATCTTAAAGGATGAGACTACATTGGACAGATGGAGAATAGAAGGGGCTTTATAGTAAATCCTTGACAGAAAAAAATTAAGTCCTTGGGGTAACTTAACTGATTTCTACTTGAAAAGCCCAATGTCTCTCAAAGAATGCCAACCACCTATAAATATTCCATTTGTGTTTACATTAGAGGAAGGGCTAAAATGCCAATCTAATTTTGTTCATTTCAGATTAAGAACGTGCTTTCAAAATGACAGGGTGGATTAAGATGGCATCTAGTGCAGATTCAATGTTTTCTAATAACTGACAGATGTTTGCAGCTTCTATTCTAAGGGGAACCAGATATAAATGTCATTCAATAATATTAGTCCAGTTCAACATAGTAAATTCCTAAGAGAAACAAAAAATGATTACTTTAGCTAAAACTATATACTTTCATAATGGAAGACACCCAAAGGGTCATATCTACACATCTACCTTCCTAAGTAAACTCCAGGAGTTGGTGATGGACAGGGAGGCCTGGCATGCTGCAGTCCATGGGGTCGCAAAGAGTCGGACACGACTGAACAACTGAACTGAACAGAACCTTCCTGATATAGGAATCTCTCCTATGTCTCCCCATTAAAATATGGCCACTAAAGCTGTCAATAATAAGGGATCCCTAAAAAAATAAGGGGTCCCTATATCGAGGATGCCACAAATTCTCCATACTGAGCAGACAAATTTCAGTTGTTGGACCCTGATGAACCCTCCCACTGAAAATATGTAACAGGCAATATAAAATATTTTTTAATCTTAAAAAAATCTATGAGCTAGAAAGGATGTAAGAAATCCTAGAAAGCCAAAAAGTGAAAGTGAGAATCCAGGAAGTTGCTCAGTCGTGTCCAACTCTTTGGGATCCCATGGACTGTAGCCTACCAGGCTCTTCCATCCATGGAATTTTCCAGGCAAGAGTACTGGAGTTGGTTGTCATTTCCTTCTCTAGAGGATCTTCCTGACCCAGGGATCGAACCCAGGTCTCCCACATTTCAGGCAGATGCTTTACCATCTGAGCCACCAGGCAAGCCCTTTTTCTTGAGAGTATTTGCCAAAACCAATTGATCTCAAGCTTTGATTTTTAGAATTCAACAACTGCTTTGCATAATCCTTGGCACAGATGTAGGAAGGAAAAAAGTCTGCAATGAGATTTCGTTAGAATGGAGTTGCCCTTGTGCAGTTCTATAACCTAAACGCACACTACCTAAATGATACCAAAAACCTACTACATGCACAGTGGGCCTGAGCTGGGTATGCCCATGTGCACATAAGAGCAAAAGAAAATCCTCTCTGGAAGAACAGAGGTCCAATTCCAGGTCTCAATAGAGAAATTTCCAAGCAGAATGAACTCACAGTCAAAAATCAAAAGCACACACAATTTCATGAGCAAAAGTCAGCAGAAACGAAGAGCAGAAACAGACATGCAAACTCAAACATACATGCTCATTTCTCCCTGAAGCAACAGAGATAAAATATAATCACTCTCATATAAGAGTTCAAGTTTTCTAATACAGAAGCATTCCAACCTTTACAAGAAGATGTCAGCTCCTTTCACCATCTTGGCTGCTCTCCCCTGGACATACCCTAGCTCATAATCCTTTTCAAGCATTCCTGATGGAATCTGAGCATGGCAGACTGGGATGGGACCACCCACTTTCCCTTATCTACACTCTACTCCCATTAATGAAACAGCATACATAAATGTGCTTTTCAAAATTCTTGACACACTAATGAAATCTCATGAATTTCAAAGACCCATATTCATGCAGCCTTGGCGAATTTTTGAATCATAAGTCTGGTCCCCAAGGTGAGCAGAGGCATGTACAAAACCCCAAACATCCCACTTTTACCCACACAAGCTAATGTCAGGTCAGATGGCATGCTCATCAAATCCTGAATTGCCATAACTTATTTTTCTGAAATAAAAGAGTTCATGCTTACTTAAAAAAAAAAACAACTTAATAGTTTGGGCTTAAAATTTCAATCTAAGATATTTTTGAATGTTGATTTTACTCTCTAATGTATTAGCCACCTTTTCTTTTCTAGCTTTAAATGACACTTAAATCGGATGAAGCTAATTCCTATGTCTTCATCCAAATTGCTAAAGAACCTGAAAGGGTATAAGCTATATAGGCTGTGTGGCTTGGGACAATCCCATCAGACCAATTCATTAGCTAATACCACAATACCATTCTCTGCATTGTTAGTTTTTGCATATTGCATAACTTAGTCAGAATTTAGGAAATCCTGGAGAAGTTCTGAGACACAAACATATTATGAGCATCATTCTTTCCAGATTTACAGGGTTTTTTTTGATTGTTATTTAGTTGCTAAGTTGTATCTGACTCTCTTGCAACCCCATGGATTGTAACCTGTCCATGGAATTTCCCAGGCAAGAATACTAGAGTGGGTTACCTTTTCCTTCTCCAGGAGATCTTCTCAACCCAGGGATCTTCTGCATTGGCAGGTGGAGTGTTAGCCACTTAGCCCCCTGGGAAATTTCCTTATCTCCAAATTCGGATTGGTTTAAATTTCTCTCACACTTTCCTTTGTTTCATCAACTAACCTTTACTTAGATAGGACAAAGTGTTAGGCTTGGGAACGTGGAAAAAGACACAAACCTCATCTCTGGACCCTCACGGTCTAGTCAGGTAATACCTGCTCATTTATAAATAAAGGTGTTGTACCTGCCACCTTCTCCCCAAGCCTTCACTGTTTCAGAGAAAGAGAGAGTTTTGCATGGTCTTCTGGTTTCTTCTTCCTTCCTTCCTTCCTTTTTTTCTTTCCTCCAACAAATGTTTATGAAAACCCCATTATGGCAAAGGTGATATACAATGCTCCCAGCTCTGGTTGACAGTATGCATTCTAGTCCTGGGAAAGAGGCAGAAACAAATGAAATAGTGCCTTGTGAGCAGTGCTATGAAGAAGACAACAGGAGCTGATCCATGCATCAGAGGATCCATAGGAGGGATAATGACTCACCCATAATGGCTATGGGTGCGTCTCCACCGAGGCTGATGGACGACTGGAAGAGGCTTCTGCTGAATGTTATGATCTGCCAAATGGCACAGTGGTTAAGAATTAGCCTGTAAGGCAGGAGATGTGGACTTGATCCTTGGGTTAGGAACATCCCCTAGAGAAGGAAATGGCAACCTACTCCAGTATTCTTGGCTGGAAAATTCCATGGACAGAGGAGCCTGGTGGGCTATGGTTTATGGAGTCACAGAGAGTTGGATGTGACCCAGCACAGCATACACATATGATGTGTTAGGCAACAGAATACACAGAGATGGAAGATGAAATCTTGGCTTTCTAGAAGTTTACAGATTTAGAATATGACCTGTCTAGTACCTGTGACCTTATGTGAAGAAATGGAGTCTAGGAGGAAAGGGTTTAAAAAATCCCTCCCTTCCTAGCCCTCATCACCCTGATTCCAACCTGGGTTTTTCTATCTGTGTCGCAGTAGCAGGGCCCCAAGAGGGCAGCTCCTCTCCTGTATCCTGCATGCCAATGTTGCTAGAAAAATGGTTTTTCTTTTTGGGTGGGGATAGGTGATGAGATTAGAAACATTCACACCTAAGCTTATCAGAAAGCACACTGGCTCTAGCTCAGGACAGATTGTCTAGAAGAGTCAGGGACTCCTGGGTGCTTAGCATCCCATGACCTTCTGACTCAGGCAAGGTCCTGGGGACTGGTATCTTTACCCAGTCCGCAGCCCTCTGGAACAATTACTTTCCATTTCACCTCAGCTGGTGGACATCACCAGATGGTCAACACCGAAATCAGACTGATTATATTCTATGCAGCCAAAGATGGAGAAGCTCTATACAGTCAACAAAAACAAGACCAGGAGCTGATTGTGGCTCAGATCATGAACTCCTTATTACCAAATTCAGACTCAAAGTGAAGAAAGTAGGGAAAACCACTAGACCATTCAGGTATGACCTAAATCAAATCCCTTATGATTATACAGTGGAAGTGAGGAATAGATTTAAGGGCCTAGATCTGATAGATAGAGTGCCTGATGAACTATGGAATGAGGTTCGTGACATTGTACGGGAGACAGGGATCAAGACCATCCCCATGGAAAAGAAATGCAAAAAAGCAAAATGGCTGTCTGGGGAGGCCTTACAAATAGCTGTGAAAAGAAGAGAGGCGAAAAGCAAAGGAGAAAAGGAAAGATATAAGCACCTGAATGCAGAGTTCCAAAGAATAGCAAGAAGAGATAAGAAAGCCTTCTTCAGTGATCAATGCAAAGAAATAGAGGAAAA
>SJYT01068873.1:94230-107725 GCA_006410635.1 Cephalophus harveyi
TGCTGGAGAAGACTCTTGAGAGTCCCTTGGACTGCAAGGAGATCCAGCCAGTCCATTCTGAAGGAGATCAACCCCGGGATTTCTTTGGAAGGAATGATGCTAAAGCTGAAACTCCAGGACTTTGGCCACCTCATGCGAAGAGTTGACTCATTGGAAAAGACTCTGATGCTGGGAGGGATTGGGGGCAGGAGGAGAAGGGGACGACCGAGGATGAGATGGCTGGATGGCATCACTGACTCGATGGATGTGAGTCTGAGTGAACTCCGAGAGATGGTGATGAACAGGGAGGCCTGGCGTGCTGCGATTCATGGGGTCGCAAAGAGTTGGACACGACTGAGCGACTGAACTGAACTGAACTGAACAGGAGAAAAGTTCAGTATCAAAAACACCCACTGTCACTTCTCTTTGGGCAGATGCTGACATTTCGAGTGGCAACACCAATTAAGTAGCAAATGGCATCCATCTGAAAACATATGAATTACATTATTCCATAATTCTTCTTTTTACAGGCTGATTGACTCCCACCCAGGGGCTCCTCAGGGGAGCACCATGCCTCAGTGAGAATTTGTAACTCTATCCCTGTCCTTATACCTGACACTGTCTGGGACATAATACTGCTCAGTAGATGTTTGCTGAAGAAAAAGATCATTCCATCTAAGGGGTTAATTCTGTCAGCTGTCTGGCAGGAAAGAAATCATGCTGAAGACTTAAAATACCGATAAATTATAGCAACTTTCTTTATTTTAAGAAGACTTTGTTACACTAATTAGAAATACAACACCAGAGTAGAGAAATAAGAGCAGGAAGAGGGCAGATGACATATTAGCCACTGATTCTTGTGGGTCAATGCCATCCAGTGTAGTTAGACAGAATCCCTAAGGACCTTCTGTGAACACAGGCTCATGGTAGTACAGCCATCACGAATACCCAGCACCCTCTGGTTTAGTAACAGTGACGCCCTACCTTTGGGGAATCAGTGTTTCCCATTCTCTCTCTTGTTCCAGAGGGGCTGCCGATCAACAAGCCCACCTCCTGGCCAGAGCAACTGGCTGAGGAGTATGTGACCTGATCTGTAACCAACAAGTGAAAGTGAAAGTCCCTCAGTCGTGTCTGACTCTTTGCAACCCCATGGACTATAGAGTCTGTGGAATTCTCCAGGCCAGAATACTGGAGTGGGGAGCCTTTCCCTTCTCCAGGGGATCTTCCCAACCCAGAGATCGCACTCAGGTCTCCTGCATTGTAGGCGGATTCTTTACCAGCTCAGCCACAGGGAAGCCTGTAACCAACAAAGGAGAACCCTTTCTTAGGACTTCACACACAGATGTGGGAGGGTGCTGGAGACTGAAACAGTCTGTGGTGAGGTCCCCCAGGTGACAGACAGGGAGGCAGAGTGAAGCAAGTTTTCAAGGGCAAAGAGAGATGACAAGGCAGGTGAGTCCCTGGGACCCCTGCCTTCATGGACACCCCCACCTCCTGTTATGAGAGCTGAAAAGGCTCTTTTTTGCTTATACCACCATTCCGGGCAGAGTTTCTATCATGTGCAACCAAAAGGCTCCTAGAAGGCTACTCTTGAGGTGAATGAGTGACAGAACTTTAGGCACTTTTCTCGGCTGGTTGTATCACGTAGAGCAAACGTGACCATGGTTGAGGGGGGACAAAACCTCCTCTAAGGCAGACCACACCCACCAACGCGGCTGTCTGCTTTCTTTAGAGGAGACTTTCCTTCTGTTGGGTTTTTATATGTGAGTCCCTGACCAGACCATGACCATTACCTCTCTGCGATTACACCCAGGTCCTAATCACCTAATGAGATGCCCCAAATGTGCTTGAAAAATAAAATTTCAAGACAGAATACAGGCTTCTGATGAACTACCAGAGAACCGCTCTCAGAATCAAAAGGTCAGAAGTAATTTGTGTCAGAATTTCTTAATTACTGGACAGGAAAAAATTTCAAAACCTACCGAGAAAAAGAATTCCTTCTAAAAATAAGTCTCCTGATGACCCAAAATGCCTCATCTTAAAGTAAGATTGAGATGTTGACAGTCTTCTGGCTAGGATATTACACTCTGGAGAGCTGGATGAGAATATTTTAATGTGGCATTTTCCAGTGATATGAAAAACCACTCACATACTCTAAATAGAAAATTCCACAGTTTTCAATAGCTTAGGTGCAACTGTGTGTGAGTGCTTGGGCTGCGTCATTTTCCTTTTTACTTGCTTCTGTGGTTAGTTCCCAACATGACCTGGCCTCTTCACTCCACTCTGCCCAAGGTGGGCAGTTAGACATTGGGAGAGTCTAAAGATGCTTTGTCACCGAACAAAGCCTGGGAGGCAGACACTAAGGAGGCTGTCACACTGTCCTCTGAGGACACTATCCTCCAACAGAGACTGGTTTCAAAGTCAGCAGGCATGTATGCAAACCTGGGACTTATTATTAGCTACATGGTAGTGGACAAATTTCCACTGATCTTAGTTCCATTTCCTAAATAGATAAATTGTCACATGCTTATGTACTGAGTACCAACTCTGCCAGGTGCTTGGTGAGGCTCCAACATTATAGAGAACGGTAAAATGTGGTCCAATCTACATAGGTAAAAGTGAACGTGTTATTTACTCAGTCATTAGCCCAGCAGGCTCCTCTGTCCACGAGATTTCCCAGGCAAGCATACTGGAGTGGGTTGTCATTCTCGTCTTCAGGGGATCCTCCAGACCCAGGGATTGACCTTGGTCTCCTGCATTGCAGGCAGATTCCTTACCATCTGAGCCACCAGGGAAGAGGAGAAGGGGGTGACAGAGGATGAGTCAGTGATAGTATCACTGACTCAATGGACATGAGTTCGAGCAAACTCCAGGAGATGGGGAGGACAGAGAAGCCTCGTGTGCTGCAGGCCATGGGATTGCAAAGAGTAAGACATGACTCTAAACAATGATAACAATGTACACATAAATAGGTTAACCTCAGTTGCATACTGAGTAAGTATAATGATGGAAGGAGGTAGAGGATTATAAGCAAAGAGGCAACATGCTCTTATGAAAATTAAATAAGAAAATAGTATAAAAAGTATCTGGAAAGGAAATTGATAAAGACAGTGGAGAAGGAAGACATGGAATTTACCTCCTCCATGAATCATCAAAAATACACTTATATATGGAACAGTTCCTACTGAAAACTAACTGGGAAGTGGAAGAAAGACTCCTATACAATCAAGGTCTGTAAGAAAAATCCACATGTAATCAGGTAGGAGGGGTTCCTTGGTGGCTCAGCGGTAAAGAATCCGCCTGCCGATGCAGGAGATGCAGATTTCATCCCTGAGTCAGGAAGATCCTCTGGAGAAGGAAATGGCAACATACTCCAGTATTTTTGCCTAGAGAATCCCATGGACAGAGGAGCCTGGCAGGTTACAGTCCATGGGGTCACAAAAGAGTTGGATACAACTTAGCAACTAAACAACAACAACAAATCAGGTAGGAAGGGAAGAAAAGTGATCAGGTCAGGTCCCCTCGAAGGGAATGTAGAGGAAAAGGGAGATCACCCAAGTGGAGATCCGTCCCAGGGAGTGAGCACTTC
This sequence comes from Cephalophus harveyi, assembly GCA_006410635.1. Lineage (NCBI taxonomy): Eukaryota > Metazoa > Chordata > Mammalia > Artiodactyla > Bovidae > Cephalophus > Cephalophus harveyi. The sequence goes on from SJYT01068873.1 coordinate 97,799, forward strand.
AAGCTCATGTTGGGTTCCTCATGGTCTGGGGTCCAGCACAGGGAAGATGAGCCCCCTGAGCTGACTGGAGGGCCAGTGGGACTAACAGGAGGGCCGTGGCAAGCCTAGACTGTGCTGTGAGAAGCACATCTGCTTGCTCTCAGGGCAGGGTGGAGGGTGGACTGAGGACTGCCCCAGTGGCAGCCCGGTTTCCTACAACCGCCCTGGCATATGCCCCAGCCTGAGACAAGCAAACGCCCCAGCCTCACTCATTTCATATTACTGCTCCATTAGGGGCTGAAAGTTGTCATGACTCAGGTGAGAGCCCAGCCACTGCTGGCACTCACTCAGGCAGCGCATCAGAAGCAGCCCCAATCCCTGATGGCACCCAGGCCCCACAGCCTGCAGCCTGATCAAGACCAAGAACCCACGCGGGTCCCCATCTGTCCTGTGACATGGCCCTATGACATGGCAGGGGAGGCAGAGGCTGGAGGCAGTGATTAGCTATGAGGGACAACAGAAGACTTGGACCCAAAGCTGTCTGAATAGGGTGGGGGCAGCCTTTGGTGGTGCTTGCACAGGTGGCACTTGGGAGGCAGCCCTGGCCTCTGTCTATGGCTGGCCCACCACAGCCTGCAACCTATCTTGAGCTGAGAGTCCACAGAGGCTCCTCTTACTCCCGCTCTGCTCCCCTGTCAGGAACATGGGTCTCAGCACCAAGAAAGGGGAAAGCACACACTTAAAGGGAACAGTTAGCTTGGGGTCAGCCCTCAGGGCTTCTGTTTCAGCAGCTGGGGATCTATCCCTGTTCCTGACACAACAGTAACGGGCACTGAGCAGACGGGAAGATTTAGCTTACAACTGGCTCCAACTCAAGCCCCTCCATCTACAGCTCCACCTTCTGCCAAGGTGAGAGCTGCCAGTATATCTCTGAGGAAAGATGTGACTTGCTCTGATGTCAAATCCAGCTCTCCCACCAAAGGCAGTAGGCAGATGCAGTCTGTATAGGGACACACACATAAAGACACCCTTCACAACTGCTATAGGTAACTGTTTCATGTAAATTCATAGAAGAAGAGAAACTTAAGTAAAATGAGATGGCAGAGGAGCTGGTCTCAATTGAGAGAGCAAAAGAAATCCCTGGGAAAAAAAGAAATACAAATAAAAAAATTACCAGATAAAGAATTCAAAGCATTAGTAATAAAAATGCTGACTGAATTATGGAAAAGAATAGATTAATACAGTGAAAATTTTAACCAGGAACTAGAAAATATAAAGAAGAATGAATCAGAAATGAAAAATATGATAAAAAATGAAAAACACACCAGAAAGAATGAAAGCAGACTAAGTGATAAGGAAGAACACAGAAGTGATCTGGAAGATAGAATTACAGAAATCATCCAGTTAGAACAGCAGAAAGAAAAAGCCAAATATGAAAAAATGAGAGCAGTTTAAAAGATCTCTGCAATAACATCAGGGGTTATCAACATGGACATTATAGGGACCTCAGCAGAAAAGAGAGAAAAGGGAGCTAAAAATATATTGATTAAATTATAGCTGCTGCTGCTGCTGCTAAGTCACGTCAGTCGTGTCCGACTCTGTGCGACCCCATAGATGGAAGCCCACCAGGCTCCTCTGTCCCTGGGATTCTCCAGGCAAGAACACTGGAGTGGGATGCCATTTCCTTCTCCAATGCATGAAAGTGAAAAGTGAAAGTGAAGTCGCTAAACATTCCCAAACCTGAAGGAAAGATATCAAGTTACAGGAAGCACAGAGGGTCCCAAACAAGATGAACTCAATCAGACCCAGCGAAGACATAGCACAATTAAAATTGCAACAGTTAAAACCAAAGAGAGAGTTTTAAAGGCAGCAAGAGAAAAACAGAGTCATATACAAGGGAACCTCCATAAGGCTATCTGCTGATTTTCCTGCAGAAACTTTGCAGGATAGAGGGAGTGGTATGATATACTCAAAATGCTGAAAGAGAAAATCCTAGAACCTAGGATATGCTACTCAGCAAGTTTAAAATTTAGAATTGAAGTTGAAAGAGAGATAAAGAACTTCTCAGACAAGAAAAAACAAAGAGTTCATCAATACCAAACCTATTCTAAAATGTTAAAGCACCTTCTCTAGATGGAAAACAAAAGGCTATAACAAAAAGTAAGAATCCATAGAAAAGGAAAAATCCCACTAGGAAAGGCAAATATATAGTGAGGGCTAAGGATCATTCACTTAAGTAAGCTAGGATGAAGGTTAAAAGACAAAAAACTGTAAAATCAACTATGACTACGATCAATAGTGAAGGGACAGACCTAAAGATGTAAAATGTGACATCAAACCCACAAAATGTTGGGGAGGGGAGTAAAAAATGTAGATTCTTTAGAATGTGTCTGAACTTATATGACTATAAGTTTAAAACAAGTAAATATAGTTGGAAGCCAAGGTATATGAACCCCATGGTAACCACAAATCAAAAGCTTGCAACAGATACATAAAAACTAGAAGGAAACACAAGCATACCACTAAAGAGCAACAAAGGAAGAAATAAAAAAAGAACAGAGAAGAACTATAAAGACAAGAGGAAAACAAGTTATAAAATAGCTATGTATGTATAAAGTAGATATGTATAAGTACATACTTATCAATAATTACTTTGAATATTCATAGCCTGGGGCTTCCCAGGTGGTGCTAATGGCAAAGAACCTACCTGCCAATGCAGGAGATATAAGAGACACTGGTTTGATCCCTGGCTCAAGAAGAATCCCAGGAGGAGAAACTGGCAACCCACTCCAGTATTCTTGCCTGGAGAATCCCATGGACAGAGGAGCCTGGCAGGCTACAATCCACAGGGTCACACAGAGTTGGACATGACTAAAGTGACAGCATGCACGCATGCATCCATGGACTAAATGTACCAATCAAAAGACATAGGGTAGATGATTGGATAAAAAAAAAACCCCAAACAAGACTCATCTATGTACTGTTTATGAGACTCACTTTACAGCTGGAGACATATACAGACTATAAAAGTGAGGGGAGAAAAAGACATTTCATGCAAACAGAAATGACAAGAAAGTAGATGTAACAATGTTCATACCTGACAAAATAGACTTTGAAGCAAAGTCTCTGACAAAAGATGAAGAAGGGCACTGTATGATAACAATGGGATCAATACAAAGAGAGGATATATGTTAATAGATACATATCCTATATAAGAGCACCTAAATATATGAGGACAATATTAACACACATAAATGAAGAAACTAACAATAATACAATAGTAGTAGACTTTAGCACCCCACTTATATCAATGGACGGATCACCCAGAGAGAAAATTACGGTAACAGTGGTCTTAAATGATATAACCAACCAACAATTGGATATAATAGATATCTACAAGACACTCCACCCCAAAGCAGCAGAATACACATTCTTTTCAAGAAAACATGTAACACTCTCCCAAGACAGATCACATGGTAGGCCACAGGTCTCAACAACCCTAAGAGGACAGAAATTGTACAAGCATTTTTTTCCCCCACCACAATGGTATAAAACTAGAAATCAATTATAGAAAGAAAAATAAAAACAGCACAAACACGTGAAGACTAAGCAACATGCTACTAAAAAGCCAATGAGTTAATGATAAATTCAAAGGGAAAATCAGAAAATAACTACAGACAAAAGAAAATGGAAATACAACTTTTACTGCAGCAAAAGCAGTTCTAAGAGGGAAGTTTACAAGAAACAAGAAAAACAGGTCTTCTCCAAGAAACAAAAAAATTCTCAAATAAACAACCTAGCATGTAAAGGAATCAGAAAAAGAATAAAGTCCAAAGTCAGCAGAATGAAGGAAATTATAAAGATTAGAGAGGAAATAAACAACATCGAGATCAAAAGAACAATGCGGGTGGGGGCGGGGGCAGGGAATCAATCAAACTAAGAGCAGTCTTTTTTTCTTTAAAAGATAATCTTAACTGAATACATTTAGCCAGGCTCATAAGGAAGAAAAAAGAAAGAGGACTCAAACAAAATAAGAAATTAAAGAGAAGAAATAACAAATGATGCCATAGATATATAAAACTCTTAAGAGAATGGTATAACCAGTTATACACAAACAAATTGTACAACTTAGAACAGACAAGTTTCTACTAACATACAGTCTGCCAAAACTAAGTCAAGAATAAATAATTTGACAGACTGCTGCTGCTGCTGCTGCTGCTAAGTCACTTCAGTCATGTCTGACTCTGTGCGACCCCATAGACGGCAGCCCACCAGGCTCCCCCGTCCCTGGGATTCTCCAGGCAAGAACACTGGAGTGGGTTGCCATTTTCTTCTCTAACGCATGAAAGTGAAAGGTGAAAGTGAAGTCGCTCAGTCGTGTCTGACTCTTAGTGACCCCACGGACTGCAGCCTACCAGGCTCCTCCATCCATGGGATTTTCCAGGCAAGAGTACTGGAGTGGGGTGCCATTGCCTTCTCCAATTTGGCAGACTACTTGATATGAAATAGGAAAAAAAAAAACAAACAAAAAACAAAACACCTCTGTAAACAAAGATCAGGACCAGGTGGTGTCACTGGAGAATTCTACCAAACATACAAAGAACTTATACCTATCCTTCCTGAACTATACCAAAAAAAATTCAAGGATAGAACACTCACAAATTCATTCTATTAAACCATCTTTACTCTGCTATCCAAACCAGACAAAGACACTATCAAAAAAGAAAATTACAAGCCAGTATCTTTAATGAATGTAGATGCAAAAATCCTCAGTGAAACATCAGGAAACTGAATTCAACAATATATACAAAGAACCATACACTGTGATCAAGTGGGATTTACTCCAAGATTTCAAGTATGATCCAACATTTGCAAATCAATCAATGTTATAAACCACATTAACAAAAGGAAAGATGAAAATCACAGGATCATAGACACAGAAAAAGCACTTGACAAAATTTAACGTTCATTCATAACAACTCTCAAAATGGGTATAAAGGGAATATATATCAACACAATAAAGGCCAGTTATAACAAACCCACAGCTGACATCATACATAATGGGAAAAAGCTGAAAGCCTTTCCCCTAAAATCAGGAAGACGACAACAATGTCCACTCTTATTACTTCTATTTAACACTGTATTGAAATCCTAACCACAGCAATCAGACAAGAAGAAGAGAGAGAGAAAGAAAGGGTGAGGAAGGGATGGAGAGGGAGACACAGACAGAGAAGGAAAGAAAGAAAGGGCATCAAACTGGAAGGGAAGATGTAAAATTGTTATTATTTTCAAATGACATGGTACTATATATAGAAAATCCTAAAGTCTCAACCAAAAAACTATTAGAACTAGTAAGTGAATTCTGTAAGGTTTCAGAACACAACATCAATATACAGAAATCTGCTGCCTTTCTATATGCTAATATGAATGATCAGAAAGTTTAAAAAAAAATCCCATTTAAAACCACATCCATAAAAGTTACCAAGGAATAAACTGAACCAAGGAGGTGAAAGACCTGAATGCTGAAAACTATAAACCACTGAAAAGGGAAAGTGAAGATGATTTAAATGGAAAGATATTCTGTGCTCTTGGATTGGAAGAATTAATATTAGTAAAATGACCATATTACCCAAAGCAATCTACAGATTTAATGTAATCCTTTTCAAAATACCCATGACACTTCCACAGAACTAGAATGAATAATTCCAAAATTTATAAGGAACCAGAAAATACCCCAAATTACCAAAACAATCTTGAGAAAAATGAACAAAGCTAGAGGTATCATGCTCCCCAACTTCAAATTATGCTACAAAGTTACAGAAATTAAAACAGCATGCTACTGGTACAAAAACAGACACATAGATCAATGCAACAGAACAGAAAGCTCAGAAATAAATCCACACACCTATGATCAATTAATCTACAACAAAGGAGGAAAGACTATACAATGGCTTTTAAAAGATCCTTTACAAGTAGTTCTGGGAAAACTGGATAGAAACATGTAAAAAAATGAGATTAGAACATTTCTTAACACCACATGCAAAAATAAACTCAAATTGTATTAAAGACTTAAATGTAAGACGTAAAACCATAAAACTAGAAAAGAACATTGGCAGAACACGCTTTAACATAAATCATAGCAATATTCTTTTGGACCTGTCTCCTAGGGCAAAATAAATAAATAAAAGAAAAAATAAAATAAACAAATGGGACCTCAGTTCAGTTCAGTTCAGTCACTCAGTCATGTCCGACTCTTTGCGACCCCATGCATCACAGCACGCCAGGCCTCCCTATCCATCACCAATTCCCGGAGTTCACTCAAACTCATGTCCATCGAGTTGGTGATGCCATCCAGCCATCTCATCCTCTGTCGTCCCCTTCTCTTCCTGCCCCCAATCCCTCCCAGCATCAGAGTCTTTTCCAATGAGTCAGCTCTCTGCATGAGGTGGCCGAAGTATTGGAGTTTCAGCCTCAGCATCAGTCCTTCCAATGAACACTCAGGACTGATCTCCTTTAGGATGGACTGGTAGGATCTCCTTGCAGTCCAAGGGACTCTCAAGAGTCTTCTCCAACACCACAGTTCAAAAGCATCAATTCTTTGGTGCTCAGCTTTCTTCACAGTCCTACTCTCACATCCATACATGACCACTGGAAAAACCATAGCCTTGACTAGATGGACCTTTGTTGGCAAAGTAATATCTCTGCTTTTCAATATGCTATCTAGGTTGGTCATAACTTTCCTTCCAAGGACCTAATTATACTTAAAAGCTTTTGCACAGCAAAGGAAACCACTGACAAAATGAAAAGACAACTGTCGGAATGGGAGAAAATATTTACCAGTGATATGATCAATAAGGGATTAGTGTTCATAATACATAGATAGTTGATACAACTCAGTATTAAAAAAAAAAATTAAAAAATGGGCAGAGATCTGAACACACATTTTCCCAAAAAAGATGCACAGATGGCTAACAGGCCAATGAAAAGATGTTCAACATCACTATTAGAGAAATGTAAATCAAAACCATAAAAAGCTATCATCTCACATCTGTCAGAATGGCTATCATCAAAAAGCCTATAAATAACACATATCAGGGAGGATGTACAGAAATGGGAACCCTTGTACACTACTTATGGGAATGTAGACTGGTGCAGGACCTATGGAAAACAGTATGGAGGTTCCCCAAATGCCTAAAAATAGAACTACTATATAATCCAGTAATTTCACTTGTGGGTATATATCCCAAAAAACCATAAATGTTAATTCAAAAATGGTACATGCACCTCAATGTTCCCAGCAGTATTACTTAAAAGTCAAGATGTAGAAGCAACCTGAGTGTCCATCAACAGATAAAAGAAAATGATGTCAGTGTATATACACACTCACATGAAGGAGTGTTCAGTTCAGTTCAGTCGTGTCCAACACTTTGCGACCCCATGAATCGCAGCACGCCAGGCCTCCCTGTCCATCACCATCTCCCAGAGTTCACTCAAACTCAGATCCATCGAGTCGGTGATGCCATCCAGCCATCTTATCCTCTATCGTCCCCTTCTCCTCCTGCCCCCAAATCCCTCCCAGCATCAGAGTCTTTTCCAGTGAGTCAACTATTCGTATCAGGTGGCCAAAGTACTGGAGTTTCAGCTTTAGTATTAGTCCTTCCAATGAACACCCACGACTGATCTCCTTTAGGATGGACTGGTTGGATCTCTTTGCAGTCCAAGGGACTCTCAAGAGTCTTCTCCAACACCACAGTTCAAAACCATCAATTCTTCAGTGCTCAGCCTTCTTCACAGTCCAACACTCACATCCATACATGACCACAGGAAAAACCATAGCCTTGACTAGACAGATCTTTGTTGGCAAAATAATATCTCTGCTTTTCAATATGCTATGTAGGTTGGTCATAACTTTTCTTCCAAGGAGTAAGCGTCTTTCAGTTTCATGGCTGCAATCACCATCTGCAGTGAAATAAAGTCTGATACTGTTTCCACTGTTTCCCCATCTCTCCCATGAAGTGATGGGACCAGATGCCATGATCTTAGTTTTCTGAATGTTGAGTTTTAAGCCAACTTTTTCACTCTCCTCTTTCACTTTCATCAAGAGGCTTTTTAGTTCCTCTTCACTTTCTGCCATATGGGTGGTGTCATCTGCATATCTGCTGCTAAGCTGCTAAGTCACTTCAGTCCTGTCAGACTCTGTGCGACCCCAAGGACAGCAGGCCACCAGGCTCCCCTGTCCCTGGAATTCTCCAGGAAATAACACTGGAGTGGGTTGCCATTCCCTTCTCCAATCCATGAAAGTGAAAAGTAAAAGTGAAGTCGCTCAGTCATGTCTGACTCTCAGTGACCCCACGGACTGCAGCCTTCTGGGCTCCTCCATCCGTGGGATTTTCCGGGCAAGAGTACTGGAGTGGGGTGCCATTGCCTTCTCTGTCTGCGTATCTGAGGTTATTGACATTTCTCCCAGCAATCTTGATTCCAGCTTGTGCTTCTTCCAGTCCAGTGTTTCTCATGATCTGCATATAAGTTAAATAAGCAGGGTGACTATACACAGCCTTGACGTACTCCTTTTTCTATTTGGAACCAGTCTGTTGTTCCATGTCCAGTTCTAACTGTTGCTCCCTGACCTGCATATAGGTTTTTCAAGAGGCAGGTCAGGTGGTCTGGTATTCCCATCTCTTTCAGAATTTTCCACAGTTTACTGTGATCCACACAGTCAAAAGCTTTGGCACAGTCAAAAAAGCAGAAATAGATGTTACTCAGCCATAAAAAATGAAATTTTGCTATTTGCAACAACATGGAGGGACACAGAGAGTATTATGCTTAGTGAAAACAGCCAGAAAGACAAATATGTTATGCCATCATTTATACGTAGAATCTAAAAAATAAAACTCACAGATATAGAAAACAAACTAGTGGTTACCAGTGGGAAAGGGGTCGGGGGAGGAACAAGATGGGGTATGGGATTAAGAGATACAAAGTAGTAATACTCAGTTCAGTTCAGTCCCTCAGTTGAGTCCGACTCTGCGACCCCATGAACCACAGCACACCAGGCCTCCCTGTCCATCACCAACCCCCGGAGTTTACTGAAACTCATGTCCATTGAGTCTGTGATGCCATTCAATCATCTCATGCTCTGTCATCCCCTTCTGCCCCCGCCTTCAATCTTTCCCATAATCAGGGTCTTTTCAAATGAGTCAGCTCTTCATATCAGGTGGCCAAAGTATTGGAGTTTCAGCTTCAACATCAGTCCTTCCAATGAACACCCAGGGCTGATCTCCTTCAGAATGGACTGGTTGGATCTCTTTGCAGTCCAAGGGACTCTCAAGAGTCTCCAACACCACAGTTCAAAACATCAATTCTTCGGTGTTCAGCTTTCTTTATAGTCCAACTCTCACATCCATACATGACCACTGGAAAAACCAGAGCCTTGACTAGATGGACCTTTGTTGACAAAGTAATCTCTCTGCTTTTGAATATGCTCTCTAGGTTGCTCATAATTTTCCTTCCAAGGAGTAAGCATCTGATAATTTCACGGCTGCAATCACCATCTGCAGTGATTTTGGAGCCCAAAAGAATAAAGCCAGCCACTGTTTCCCCATCTATTTGCCATGGAGTGATGGGACCAGATGTCATGATTTTAGTTTTCTGAATGTTGAGCGTTAAGCCAACTTTTTCACTCTCTTCTTTTACTTTCATCAAAAGGCTCTTTAGTTCTTCACTTTCTGCCATTAAGGGTGGTGTCATCTGCATATCTGAGGTTATTGATATTTCTCCCGGCAATCTTGATTCCAGCTTGTGCGTCATCCAGCCCAGCGTTTCTCATGATGTACCCTGCATAGAAGTTAAATAAGCAGGATGACAATATACAGCCTTGATGTACTCCTTTTCCTATTTGGAACCAGTCTGTTGTTCCATGTCCACTTCTAACTGTTGCTTCCTGACCTG
>SJYT01068876.1:2679-110832 GCA_006410635.1 Cephalophus harveyi
TGAATACCAGACCACCTAACCTGCCTCTTGAGAAATCTGTATGCAGGTCAGGAAGCAACAGTTAGAACTGGACATGGAACAACAGACTGGTTCCAAATAGGAAAAGGAGTACGTCAAGGCTGTATATTGTCACCTTGCTTGCTTTTACCTGTGAATATTTTCTTCAAATTAGCTTCAAACCACTATAAACTCTCCATTATATTTTTCTGAACTTTTATGATCTATTGACTAAGTCCAATTATTATGTATAATAGTTTCTAATATTGAAGTTTAATTCCTTTTCTTAAAACTTTCTACGTTTTATATTCTCTTGTTCCTTCATTGTTTGCAATGCCTATTTTATCCCAAACATAAACCTTTAAATTTTGTATCTGCTTAGTTGGCTCAGTGGTCAAGAATCCACCTGCAATGCAGGAGATTACAGGTTTGATCCCTTGTTTGGGAAGATAACCTAGAGAAGGAAATGCAACCTGCTGTAGCATTCTTGCCTGGGAAATCCTATTGACAGAGGAGCCTGGCAGGTTACAGTCCATAGGTGTCACAAAGAGTCAAACATGACTGAGCACATATGCACACACACACATTTCTGATATCTGCCATCCACAAAGTTCAGATTATTCTGTTTACTATTCCAGCTTATGCTTCAACGTAATGATTTTCTACCTTATGATTTTGTATTTGTTTGTATAATCTTTGTACCTTTTTCTATGGTAAGCTTTCGAAGTCTGGGCTTAAATTGTTTGTCTCTAGAGAGGATCTTCATTTGGTTCTTCCAGGTATATGGGGACACATCTGACCAGAGACCAACTGAAACTAAACCCACAAGGTTTAACTCCTGGCCCTTGGCTAGAAAAATGCTCTGGGATGACATTTCCTTTCTCATTCTACCCAAGCCAAGAAAAACATAGGCTCATTTTTGTCCATAATCCCTGAGAGGCAGGTATTTCTGTAGTTCACCACTTAGTTATTCACTCTCAGAGGATCCTGACTAATACAAAGTGAGCAGCGAAATACAAAGAAGCTACAAGGGACTAAACACAACTGTGTGCATGCATAGCTGGGGCAAATTCTAGACAAGATACAAAAAAAGACTCACAAATTCTACTTCTAAAGAGCTGGAAGCAAAAACAGGGAACAAAGCAGGGTAATGCACATGCTCCTGCACTCAACACCATCAAGGCCACCCAAGCCACCCCTCTGGCCCGACCCCTGGATATACCCCTACCCTCACTCCTATATATACCCTTATGTAGAGAAGACTGCATCTTCCCAGAAATCATATATCAAAGCCTAATCCGCAATGTGACTGATTCGGAGATAGGGTCTGATTTGGAGATAGGGTCTTTAAGAAGGTAGTTAAGATTAAATGAGGTCATGAGGGTAAAGTCCTAATCAATGGGGCTGATGTTCTTGTAAAAAGACAAAGAAGCACCAGGAGTTCCCAAACACAAAAGAAAGGCCATGTTGAAGACATAGCAAGAAGGTACAGTCCTTGAGGTCACAAAGAGTCAGACACGACTGAGTGACTGAACCACAGCCATCTACAAGCCAGGAAAAGAAGCCTCACCAGAAACCACCCTGACTGCACATTGATCTTGAACTTCCAGCCTCCAGAACTGTGAGAAAATAAATTTCCACTGTTTAAGCCACCTAATCTGCATTATTTTGTGATGGCACTCCTAGAAGACTAATATAGAAATATGGATATATTAAAATAAGCTTAAAAATACACATTCATAATAGAAAGATATATTTGTATTAATATCATGACTGACTTATAGCATACAATGGAATGTTTTTTAAAACAATATACAGTAGAACGAAACAAAACTTCCCCATGTCAGTTGAACTTCACTGATAGCTTAAAAATATCAATAGTTCATGCTATCTAATATACACTGATAACATTTTTTGCCCCAATGAAATTTTTCATTTGTATCTCATCTAGAAAAATACAAAGCTTTCATAATAATAAACTAAATCTGTTCATATAAGAAAAGATATCTTACAGTCAGTACTTGCTTAACACTCTCTTAAATAGATGAAGAAAGAAAAATAGGACACAAAATAAAGACTATTTTTAGATAGAAAATGAAGACATAGTTTCAAAATACTTTTAACCCAAAGGATAATAAATATACAATATATTAAGTGATGCAGCAAAAGCAGTACTGTGAAAATTTATGGATTTAATTGTTTACATTAAAAAAAAAAAGAGGAAAGGCTGAAAATTCAAAGATCTGAGCTTCCAAAGACAGAAGTAGAACAGAAAATCAGAACTTTAAAAAGACAGAAGAGAAGGACAAAGGAAAAAGTAGAAGTCAGTGAAGCAGATATAAATAATAAACATGAAATAAAACATTTTAAAACCACCATAATTGGTTCTTTAAAAAGATTAGTAAGCTTCACAAAATATGAATAATTTTACACCAATAAATTTGAAAATTTGGATGAAATAGACAAACCACTTTAAAAATACAGCTTACTAAAAAAAGATCACAAATAAAATAGAAAATCAAAATATATACCTAACCAGTTGAATCTAGTACTTGAAATCTTCCCCCCAAATATGTCAAGCTCCCATACTTTTATAAATATTCCCTAGCCAAAAGGTTTTAGCATAAACCTTTTTAGAAAAAAAAAGAAAAAGAAAGAAAATGTCTCTAAGATTTTGGAAGGACTATCATATCTTGATTCAAAAAGCTGAGGAGGACCAAAGAAACCGTAATCACAAATTAGTCTCTCTCAAACATAAATCGTTAACAAGATATTAGTAAATATAACTCAACTATACCTAAAAAGGATTATATAACACAACCAAGTGAGATGTATCCCAAGAACGAAAGGATGATAAATTAGTTTTAAGAAAAACAAATAAGGTATTACAGTATTGATTTTTGAGACTGGGAGGTATATAATGTAATTTTTGTAAAATCTTAAAGTCTCTTTCAGAATCAACTTAAACTATATGAAAACAAGTTTAAAAACCAGGGTGTAAAACCAATTTCAAAATACTCTTATAGTATAATTGCAATAAAGTCTTAAACCAAAACTTATTCTAACAAGTAATCTCAAATTCAGGTCTAACTTAAGTTTGCAGTGGTGTTTTATCTCAACAAGCTAAAGTAAAAGATGTTCATTTTTTAAAAAAAATCTACAAATAATAAATACTGGACAGGGTGTGGAGAAAAGGGAACCCTCCTACACTGTCAGTGGGAATGTAAATTGGTACATCCATTATGAATAACATTATGGAGTTTCCTTAAAAAACTAAAAATAGAGCAACCATATGATCCCAGAATCCTACCGCTGGGCATATTCCTGGAGAAAACCATCATTCAAAAGGACACATGCATCCCAATGTTTGTTTCAGAACTATTTACAATAGCCAGGGCATGGAAGCAACCTAAATGTCCATCAACAAAGGAATGGATAAAGAAGATGTGGTACACAGACACAGTAGAATATTACTCAGAAATAAAAAAGAACAAAATAATGCCATTTGCAGCAACATGGATGGACCTAGGAGGCTGCACAAGTGGTACTAGTGGTAAAGAACCTGCCTACCAATGCAGGAGACATAAGAGACTTGGGTTTGATCCCTAGGTTGGGAAGATCCCCTGGAGGAGGGCATGGCAACCCACTCCAGTATTCTCGTCTGGAAAATCACATGGAAAGAGGAAGCTGGGAGGCTACAGCCCATAGGCTTGCACAGAGTTGGACATGACTGAAGTGACTTAGCATGCATGCGTGGAAAAATGGACCCTAGGGATTGTCCTGAGTGAAGTAAGTCAGACACAGAAAAGCAAGCATCATATAATATCACTTATATGTGGAAAATAAAAAACTTATTTACAAAACAGAAGTAGAATCATGGACATAAGAAACAAATGTATGGTTGCCAGGGGGAAGGGATTGGGGGTGAATATATTAGGAGTTTGGGATTGATATACACACACTACTATATATAAAATAGCTTATAAGAACCTACTGTATAGTACATTGAACTCTACTCAATACTCTGTGATGGCCTACATAGGAAAAGATTCTGAAAAAAATAAATAAATAAAGCAGCAACTGATGTTATTCCCCAGATGAAGTATTGTATGATTTCTCTTCAGTGCTCTTTTTTTTTAAATAAATCCAATGATTTATATGGTATCCTTATAAACAATATTTGCAATTTTTTAAATTTACAGTAAATTAAAAAACTATTTTATGCTATGCACATAGCATTTGCATTCACATTACTAAGAACAATACATCAAATTTTTGTCCAGTATAAGTGAATGACCAAGGTATCATCAACTTCTTACTGTACAGACAGAATTTATTACCTGCTAAAGTAATAACAATGCCATACTTAAATCTGTTAACATTAGGTAACAAACATTTTTGTCACTAGAAATATGCTGTGTTTATATTTTAAGCAAATATGCTATGAAATTAATTAAGCTATAAGCTGAATTTCATTGCTTTCAAAATGGACTACTTGTATAATAAAAAACTTCATCTCTCTCAAGTTAATTAATTGAACGAAATATCATGTAATCAAATTATGACCAAAAAGAAATGATGGAGCTTAAATGTACAACAGATAAATACATTGGTCTGTCTCTGTATGGTGCAGAGAATAAGAGCTTTGTCCTGAGCTGGAAGGAGTCATACCTGTCTCTTATACACATCTTTGGGAAAGTCACAGATACTATAAATAAATTTAACTGCTTTCCAGTTACCTAAGGAATTTAAAAGCTTAAAAGTTAGGGTAATGTTTCAGTAGACAAATACAATGCTCAATTAAGATACTGCATTCTCACATAATACAAAATTTGGAAAAATCACCTATTTAATACCAGTTACCAGTTATCTTTGTACCCAGCTAATTTTGTTCTATGTAGGAGAAAAAAATCAAATAATATTTATTTGGAGGAAGAAATATTTGAAGAATAAGTTCTTCAGTTGTTTTTGGAAAATATGAATTTACATACATGAGTGCTGATATTATTTTTTCTAATGTTAGAAGATGTGGTAGAAAAGAACACTCATGTCAGGTATCAAAGCCCTCAAAGAAAACAGATTAACTGGGAGGTCAGAAGCAAAAAGCAACCAGAGAGGCACTGGGTCACACATGTAGGTGGCATATACCTAAAAGCAGAAGAATATAAAAGTGACAACAGGAGCAAGGAAAAAATCAAAGACTTGAAAAAGATAACATAATCACTAGATATTTACTAAATAAACATTTGCTGAATATGTGTTTTGAACAAGTGAATTAAAAATGAATGGATAAATGTGATAACATCACTTCTGCTTTCTAGTATAACAAAGCATGGGAGATTAACCAAGTATGGGAATATAATGAAGTATGGAAGGAAGAAAGAAAAAACAAGTAAGATTCCCAAAGAAGAATTTAATATTGATTAAGTCAGGGAAATAAGAACATGTCTTTAAAACACAGAAGATTTGAGAGTGGTTACAGGGCAGGAGGAGAAGGTGTCAACAGTTAATGAGATGGTTGGATGGCAGCACCAATTCAATGGACATGAATTTGAGCAAACTTTGGGAGATAATGAAGGACAGGGAAGCCTGGCATGCTGCAGTCCATTGGTTGCAAAGAATCGGACATGACTTAGCTGCCGAAGAACAACAGAGAAGTCGAAAAGGAGACTGATCATCAGTGCCTAAAATATTCAAAGTTTGCAATTGGTGTACAAAATTATTTGTTGGTAAGATTAATGGAATCTAAGAAAAAATGACTATGTAAACACAAAGGTATCACTCTTTGGGAAAACATTTCTTGCTACATATACCCATAACATCTTTTAAAATATCCAATACTTGTTTAAAACTTTGACTTCCCAAAATAGACTGTGTATTCCCTGATGAACGAATCATGTTCAATATTTTGCCATTTGTCTCAAAACTTACTATGGTGTTTGGCACATGGTAAACATAAATAAAATGTGAATGAGAAAGAAGAAAATAAAGAAGAGAGAAGGTGAGAGAGGAAGGAAAATGAGATGGAGGGAGTAGCAGAGAAAACAGGCTGGATAATGGAGGAAAATTAAGGTTGAAAATAAAGCCATGCTTAAAATGATTCCATGGCAAATCTCGCCAAAGAACATAGATGCAAAACTCCTCATCAAAATACCAGTAAATTGAATTCAACACAGTATTAAAAGGATCATATTCTATATGGAATTTACTTCAAGTTTACAAGGATGGTTTAACATCGAAAATTGATTAGTGTGATATATCATAGTAATAAGATAATGGATAAAACCCTATGATCATCTCAGTAGCTACATAAAGAGTATTTAACAAAATTCAATATCCACTTAAGATAAAAACTTTCAGCAAAGTGAATATAGAGGAAACATATTTCAACATAATAAGGCCAAATATGTAAAGCCCAAAGCTAACATCATGGTCAATGATGATTCAGGAACAAGACAGGAATGCTTATTTTTGCCACTTTTATTTAACACAGTACTAGAAGTCTTAACTAGAGTAACTATCTTCCCAGGTGGTGCTAGTGGTAAAGAACCTGTGTGTCAGTGCAGGAGACATAAGAGATGTGGGTTTGATCCCTGGATCAGGAAGGTCCCCTGGAGGAAGGCATGGCAACCCACTCCAGTATTCTTGCCTGGAGAATCCATGGACAGAGGAGCCTGACCAGTTATAGTCCATAGGGTCACAAAGACTCTAACACAGCAGAAACAACTTAGTACTAGTACCAGGGCAAATAATCAAGAAAAAGAAATAACATATCTAAGTCAGAAAAAGAAGAGGTAAAACTCTATTTTCAGATGGCATATTACACTTTGAAAACCCTAAACACTCCAAAAAATCATTACAAAAAATTCAATAAAGTTGAGGAGTATAAAATCAATGTACCGAAATCAAGTACGTTTCTATACACAAATAACAAACTATCAGAAAAAGAAATTAAGCAATACCTTTACAATTTTATCAAACCAAATACCTAGAAATAAATTTTATCAAGGCGAGATCTATATACTGAAAACTGTCACTGAGGAAAGAACCTGAAGAAGACACAAATGAATGGAAACATATTCTGTGCTCACAGGTTAGCATTAATATTGTTAAAATATTCATACTTCTCAAAATGATCCACAATATCAATGCAATCTCTACCAAAATTCCATCATTATTCACAGAATTTTTTTTAATCTAAAATTTGTAGGAAATGCAAAAGACTTCAAATATCTAAAGAAATTGTGAGGAAAAAACAAGAATCAAGAGGCATCAAACTTCCTGATCTCAAGCTAAACTAAAAAGTTATAGTCATCAAAGCAGCATAATACATGCATTAAAAGGCATATGTACAATGGAACAAAATAGAGAGTACAGAAATAAACTCGTGAATATATGGTCACAACCAAATTATGACAAAGTAGCCAAACATATAAAAAGGAGACAGGATAATATTTCCAATAAATTGTGTTGGAAATCCTGGGCAGCCATATGCAAAAAGGTGAAGCTGTATCCCACTCTTACACCAAATGCAAAGATGAACTCAAAATAAATTACAGACTTGAATACCTGAAACCATAAAACTAGAAGTAAATATAAAGGGTAAACTCCTTGATAGTGGTCTTGACAATGAATTCTTTGGATCTGATGCCAAAAGTAAAGACAACAGACGCAAAAATATGATGATGTAGTTTACTCTGACTACATTAAATGAAAATATCTATCAACAAAATGACGTCAACCTACAGAATGAGAGAAAGTATCTGGAAATCATATATCTGATAAGTAACTAATATCCAAAATGTGTAAAGAAGTTATGCAAGCAAATAGCAAAGAAAAAAAATCTGATGAAAACAATGGCAGAGGATCTGAACAACTATTTTTCAAAAGAAGAAAATCGATAGCCAATAGGTACATGAAGAAGTGTTCAACATTATTAATCATCAGGGAAATATAAATCAAAACCATAATGAGATATTACTTTATACTTGCAAAAAAATGGTTATGATCAAAAAGATAAAAAATAACATGTTTTGATGAGGATATAGAGAAAAGGGAACCCTTGTGTACTGTTTGTGGGAATGTAAACTGGTTTAGGCATTATGAAACATATAAAGTTTTCTCAAAAACTTACAGCAATTCCACTTCTTGGTTACAAATCCTAAGGAAACATAATCACTACCTCAAAGAGGTATCCACATCCTTATGTGTACTGCAGCATTGTTTATAATAACCAAGACACAGAAATAACCTGTCTTTACCAATGAATGAGTGGATAAAGGGTGTGGCATATACAAATGTCTACAAATACATACAGATATATGTATATATATGCACACATACATAAATATAAATTGGAATATTATTTGACCACAAAAAAGAAAGAAATTCTGCCATTTACAACATTTAAGAAGGAACTTAAACCATTTTCTCACCTAAAGCAAGAGATCTTTCCACTATGCCTAAGAACTACAGTTTTTGCTGAAATCCTTTAGGAGGTTAATTAACCTGGGAAGGGACCCCTTCTGTCTCAAGCCACTTGTTTTATTGGTAGACCAGTCATTAATTTTCTATTCTCCCTGATAGTTCTCTCCTGCTGATCTCCTCTGAACCCATAAATATTTTTAATAGTATAAAAGTAATTAATGAAAACCTACTTATTATTTTTTTTTTAGTATTGAAAGAATGCAGGTGAAAGCAAAGACCCCTTTGGCCACAACTTACAAAGTCTTCCTTTTAAAATTTCTGCATCTAAATAAAGATATAAGTAACCCTAACGCCTTTGCTACTAATGAGCAATATGACTTTTTTCCTTAGAGACTTCTAACAACATTTAAACTCATTTTTAAAGACTTTAAAAAGAAGCTATAGAAACCTTAACACCTCTCATCTATCCAGTCATTAATCTATTATTTAAAGATTTTTATTTAGTGGCTATTTTGTTTGAGGTCCTTGCAGTACACTGAGGATACCACAGTGAATAAAAAAGACATGGTATCAGACCTTAGGCACTTACTATTTAAAGGAAGTAGTAGGTATAGAATGAGAAATTTATCTGCCTCACAAAGTTACCTCAAATTCAAATTTGCCAGATCTGTACATAGACAGATAAGACTAATAAGATTTTCTACCATTATTTATTTTGTTCCTAATTTATCCTACCAGAAATGTCCAAGCATGAATGCTGAAAGTAAACTAGCCCACGTAACATGATTCTTCAGAGCCAGAGTCAAACAAGCATAACCATGTACCTTAGTTCATATTGTATAGAATTTTAGTTTTATTGGGGTCTTGCTGAAGGTAAAATGCCGGCATATTGAAATACATCAATCATATAGTCATATTAATCAAGTAAAACTTGGATTCAGTCAGTTTAGTCACCCAGGTGTGTCTGACTCTTTGTGAACTCATGGACTGCAGCACGCCAGGCCTCCCTGTCCATCACCAACTCCTGTTGGTGTTTACTCAGACTCATGTCCATCGAGTCAGTGATGCCATCCAACCATCTCATCTTCTGTCATCCCCTTCTCTTCCGCCTTCAATCTTTCCCAGCATCAGGGTCTTTTCTAATTAATCAGTTCTGCTCATCAGCTGGCCAAAGTACTGGAGTTTCAGCTTCAGCATTACTCCCTCCAATGAATATTTAGGACTGATTTCCTTTAGGATTGACTGGTTAGATCTCCTTGCAGTCCAAGGAACTTTCAAGAGTCTTCTCCAACACCACAGTTCAAAAGTAACAATTCTTTGGCACTCAGATTTCTTTATAGTCCAACTCTCACATTCATACATGACTACTGGAAAAAAACATAGCTTTGACTAGATGGACCTTTGTTGGCAGAGTAATGTCTTTGCTTTTTAATATGCTGTCTAGGTTGGTCATAGCATTTCTTCCAAGGAGCAAGTATCTTTTAAGTTCATGGCTGCAGTTACCATCTGCAGTGATTTTGAAGCCCAAAAAAATAAAGTCTCTTAATGTTCCCATTGTTTCCCCATCTATTTGCCATGAAGTGATGGGACCAGATGCCATGATCTTTGTGTTTTGAATGCTGAGTTTTAAGCCAACTTTTTCACTCTCCTCTTTCACTTTCATCAGAGGCTCTTTAGTTCTTCTTCACTTTCTGCCATAAAGGTGAGGTTATTGATATTTTTCCCGGCATTGTTGATTCCAGCTTGTGCTTCTTCCAGCCTGGCATTTCACATGATGTACTTTGCATACAAGTTAAATAATCAGGGTGACAATACACAGCCTTGACATACTCCTTTCCCTATTTGGAGCCAGTCTGTTGTTCCATGTCCTGTTCTCACTGTTGCTTCTTGATCTGCATACAGATTTCTCAGGAGGTAGGTCAGGTGGCCTGGAATTCCCATGTCTTGAAGAACTTTCCACAGTTTGTTGCAATCCACACAGCCAAAGGCTTTGGTGTAGTCAATAAAGCAAAAGCTGATGTTTTTCTGGAACTCTCTTGCTTTTTCAATGATCCAATGGATGTTCGCAATTTAATCTCTGGTTCCTCTGCCTTTTCTAAATCTAGCTTGAACATCTGGAATTTCACAGTTCACGTGCTCTTGAAGCCTGGCTCAGAGAATTTTTAGCATTACTTTGCTACCATGTGAGATGAATGCAATTGGGCAGTAGTCTGAACATTCTTGGCATTGCCTTTACTTGGGATTGGAATGAAAACTGAGCTTGTCCAGTCCTGTGGCCACTGCTGAGTTTTCCAAACTTGCTGGCAAATTGAGTGCAGCACTTTCACAGCATCATCTTTTAGGATTTGAAATAGCTTAGCTGGAATTCCATCACCTCCACTAGCTTTGTTCATAGTGATACTTCCTAAGGCCCACTTGACTTCGCATTCCAGGATGTCTGGCTCTGGTTGGGTGATCACATCATCATGGTTATGTGGGTCATGAAGATCTTTTTTGTATGGTTTTTTTGTGTATTTTTACCAACTCTTCTTAATATTTTCTGCTTCTGTTAGATCCATACAATTTCTGTCCTTTATTGTGCTCATCTTTTTCCATTTTCAGGTGGAAACTTGGATTACCTAGACCATTTATCCACTGTGATTATTGTTTTGCTGACATACATAGTATGCATGCATATTTCCAGATATATGAAATTTACCAACTTACGAGGGAATCAGTTCCACTATTAAATGGATCTTAGTTTCCAAATTGAATGGAAATATATTTCCCTATGACTTCTGTCCATTTTCCCATTAAATTATTTTAAGTCATATAAAATAAACCTATTTTTCTTCTATTAATACTCTTCAGACTCTTATACATGGCAGGGAGCAATATCACATAACTTTGTTCATGTTTTGGCATAGCCAGGGATGACTGAGCAAATACTACTGGCATCTTGGGTTAAAAGTTGTATGTATGGCAAACAAATCTTGAAAGTTAAAGACAGAGGCATCTTCTCTGGAGACATTCATTTATTTTTCAAAAGGTAATAGATCCAGGGGTCATCACCATTTCTCCAGAGATGATTTACATTGTTTATATCACAGAGCAAAGTTCTTTATTCATCTCTGTCTCCCATTCTTCCATCCCTTTCTCTCCGTCCTCCTAGAGTTGAGGAGGAATAACTGTGCCACCAGCCTCTAAATAAGCCAGTTCAGTTCAGTTCAGTCCCTCAGTTGTGTCCGACTCTTGGTGACCCCATGACCTCCCCTGTCCATCACCAACTCCCGGAGTTCACTCAAACTCACATCCATAGAGTTGGTGATGCCGTCCAGCTATCTCATCCTCTGTCGTCCCCTTTTCCTCCTGCCCCCAATCCCTCCCAGTATCAGAGTCTTTTCCAATGAGTCAACTCTTCGCATGAGGTGGCCAAAGTACTGGAGTTTCAGCTTTAGCATCATTCCTTCCAAAGAACACCCAGGACTGATCTCCTTTAAATAAGCCAAGAGATCCATAATTTAGGAGTTCCTGTCCCTACTGTATGTGCAGGTGACATATTCCTTCATTATGTTACTGTATAGAGGGATGAGAAGTAAACTGATTAAATTGTTGCATGAGTAATTAAAATATTATCTGAGGCAGAAACCTCTTACTTTCATGCCAGAATGAAATAAATGTATGTATAACATTTTACCAAAAGATAGCTAGTATTAAGATAGTTATTATTAAGACTTATCTTCTTCAGACCTCATATCTTGAGATTCCTCAAGCTAATTATCAATCCCCTCAGCACATTAATGATATTTCATTATTAGCATGTCAATTTGCTACTGTCTCCATAAAATAGGCCCTGGAATAACGTAATAGCTAAGATATAGGAAATTATATTTCAATCTTTTTAATCCAATTTTACATGTTTGTATTAGTATATGGAAAAGGATACAATGCAAAAAAGATCTTTCTCTGTGTCTTTGTTGATGAGGCATGACAATAGTCTTCCTTAGACTACCTAAATTCACTTGAAAATCTGTCCCCAGCCTTCTCCAAGCCTGACTTTGATGTCTACTATTAGATAGTCTTTGGCAGTCTTGGAATCCTGTCCATAGACTACTGGAAGAGGTGCACAGCATTTTGAGTAACAGTAGTGTCTCAGGACAGTGAAAGCGGGTTTCAACATCTGTTTTGAAGTTGTCTTCAGATATTATCACACAAAATAAACTTAATTATGAATTAAACTTTAAGTCAAGTTATCCATTTGCACAAAGTGAATTCTGTAGGCTACAATGAATGTTATGGGGGGTAGGTATATAAGGAGAATAAAGTTGAAGTTTGCCCAAAATCTTAGAGTATGTGATGTAAGTTTGGATCTAGAGTCTCAAAAGCTGAGTTTAGACAGAGCACACTATCAAAATGTTAGGCCAACTAATACATGTAATAATCATTTCTGAGCATAAACTCATTTGCTGGGAACATTTTTATATCTCCTAGAAACATTCTGGGATATTTCCTGGTCTGACACATCAGGTGTAATCTCTTAAACATTTACAGCTCTGAAGGAGACAATTTACTAGTCATGTATTGCCCACAGTAAAGAAACATTTGAGTAAGTAGAAAGCCATCTTTCTAAAATAAGTTTTCTGTTAGAAAAAAATTGTGCCCACTTCTTACATGATCTTTTACTTACTTCACCAATTTGATTTCCTTTTCCTTTAAAATATGCCTACTATGTGCTATAAACAACGTAACTTACAAACTTTCAGGGATGATATGACCTTTTAAAAAGCAGTTATAACTTTAGGACTCCTGTTTTAACCACTGTCCAAGTCAATTTGAAATGCTAAAGCTAATCCTTTTTCCTTAACAATAATTATCAACAAAAATTTATATAATTACTATAAGTGGATCACGTTTTACCTATAAACAAAGATATTCAAAGCAATATATCTTTGCTCCTCACCCCCAAATTTCCCAACCTCGTCAGACTGTTTTTTCTTCTAAACAGAGGGAACAATTTCACTATTTTAACTGGTAATGTCATTCCTCTCAGACCTGCTTCTGTTCATTTCTATTCTGGTATTCTCTTTTAGAATTTTGCATTTGGAATTGAACAGCTTTTGAAAAGAGAAAGCTGGTGTCTAAAAAAATGGGCTCCTCTCTTTAATGCCCTTGTTGACAGGGTACAAGAGTACTTCAGGAATTTACCTAGCAAATGAACTGCTCCTTGAACTTGGCAACAGTCCACACTTTCAAATGCCAGCAGCTCCCAGGGAGCTTTGGATTTCAGCTAATTTCAGCTACAAATGATTCCTACAGTGGGTTTCTTCCATTAATTATGCTTAAGAACAAGTTCATTGTCAGCATGAGTTTTAAAAGAACTTTTTTCCAAAGGTTTCTTGTTGCATTAAAGCCCCTTTGCACCCCTCTGTCACTGAAACCCCGTGGTACTCACTCCAGGGAGGCGCTCAGCATCAATGTGTGTCTCCTGTCTTCCGTGGCAGCTGATCCATGTAGTGAAGTGACAACGTGACATAGGAATCCCATCCTTTCCAAGAACAGTCCTGCTTGATGTCTTTTTATTTTTTAAGAGGAGGTACTGTGAAGGAAAAATATTGGATGAGATAATTATTAGCATTATCATTTTCATGATTGCTATTATCAATCTCTGAACATTAATCCCTCTGTGTTTTCCTGAGATTACACCCCTTACCAACCACCCCAACAAAAGCAAACCAACCCAAAGCAGTGGCTGAGCACCCACATCAGCACTTTTAATATAGCTCAAATTAGTTTAGCTCTAGCTCAAAAAACACTTCATTGTTTCAGATTGTTAACCACAATGCCTTATAAAATGAAGCATGTTTACTGTCATTTCGCAAAAGTCATTTCTTCCTTTAGGAATTTGGCACTGAAGAATTTCAAAGATATCAGTGTGGGGCTGTTATCGTGCACCAGCCAAGGCTGTCAGGCCTCATTACCTCCAAGACAAAAATTACAGACTAGTGCATTAAACGCATGACTAGAAACACGCCGGGCACCCTCTCCGTTCTGCGGTAATGGGATGACACCCGCCGCCCGCAAGCTGAACTGCAGCCCGTTCCCCTCCCCCTTTGCATCGCACTGCACAGAGTGGAGAGATGACAAACACCCAAGTCAAAATCGAATTGCTGGATTTACTGCCGGCAGGACCCAGCCCCGCTGCTGTTCCTGTGAAAGCAGTGCATTCATTTTCACAAACCCCATTTCAAGGAGTCTGTCATGAAGCAAACACACTTCTTATCTGCCTGAATATTAGCATAGCAGCTCCCGGCCCCCATTTATCTCTTCTATAAAGGGAAGAAGAAGTCAATTTGAGGGGTTTGTTCTGATTCTATAAAATAAATTGCTTTCAGTGATTATAGAATGATGTCATTCTGGCTGATGTGGGTAGATTTTTTTTGCAACTATTTTTAATTTTCCAGTCACTTTTTAAACATGCACTTTTGTTTCTCTGTGAGGTTTATATCGCAGACTTTACAGGTAAGTCCTTGAACACATTGGGCATCTCCAAAACAGACTGATGAGGTGACATTTTAAAATCCAACATGCTGACGGTGACGGTGAAGTGTCCCTCCTCCTGCTTATGCATCTATTATATGGGCCAAAAAGAACTCAGTTACTTCTTCCTGCCCGAATTTAAGCTATAAACTCTAGCCTCACTGTCCTAAATCATTAACGTTTATGGTGGGCACCTGTGAGATCTAAGCTGACCAAAAAGAAATGATGGAGCTTAAATGTACAACAGATAAATACATTGGTCTGTCTCTGTATGGTGCAGAGAATAAGAGCTTTGTCCTGAGCTGGAAGGAGTCATACTCCTGCCTTAACCAGGCAGATTCCTGAGCAAACCACTCAGATTTCCAACCTGGAAATTTTTTAAATTGTCAAACTGTAGAAAACTTGCAAGAAAGCTTAGATCATTTGAGAGAATAAAAAAAGAATGTAAGCTTTGATGCGAGACTGACCTGGTATGAATAAGGGCTCTACTCTTTAAGCAGTTGGGTGGCCTTGGGCAAGTTTCCTAATCTCAGTTTCCCCTTATGTAAAATGAGGGAAAACAATGCCTGTTTTATAGGGTTGTTGGGAGGAGTAAGAAATATAAAGTATGAAATTCACAGCAGGGAATCAGAACACAGCACAGTACATTAGAAAATTTCTGACTACAAATATTTTTTTTAATTTATCTATTGAATATTTTCATTTGCTAAAATGTTATGGGTTTTATAGTCATAGAATAAGTATCTCAGCTATTCTACCTACTTACAGCAATGTTTTCTAGGATTACTATCTCCCTCCTTCTCTTTTAATGTTGATCAATTACATTAAGTGCCTACTCAGCTGTGGACATCTTCCAAGTCATAACTGTGAGTCTTTGGGTGAGCATGACATTGGCTCATGGACATGTGGGCTTAAGTCTCACCCTTCCTTTACTACCCTTCACTTCCTCCAAGTTGTGAATTGATCAGAATTCAAACACAATACTGTCCACTCATTTTCTAGTTCAGTATTTCATTCCTTTTATCCTAACACAATACACATTAGTGGATTTAGAGTGTTCAGTTCAGTTCAGTCGCTCAATCCATACATGACCACAGGAAAAACCATAGCCTTGACTAGACGGACCTTAGTCGGCAAAGTAATGTCTCTGCTTTTGAAAATGCTATCTAGGTTGGACATAACTTTTCTTCCAAGGAGTAAGCGTCTCTAAATCTCTTCAAGAAAATTAGAGATACCAAGGTAACATTTCATGCAAGGATTTAGAGTGTAATTTAACCTAATGCTTTTTTTTTCCTTAATTGATCACCTGTGATGACCAGTGCATTATATGTTAGGTCCTGGAATAGATCATTAGAACATAGTCTCTTCCTTCTAGGAGAGTTCAGTGCAGAAGGGTGAAGTAAAATGATGCCGAAATAACTGAAATAGAAGATTTCAACTACTAAATGAGATAGCATTTAAGAAAAATAAAAATCCTACAGAATTATTCTACACTAAGGGAACAACTGTGGTGTTGGGGTAGACTCTTGAGAGTCCCTTGGACTGCAAGGAGATACAACCAGTCCATTCTGAAGGAGATCAACCCTGGGATTTCTTTGGAAGGAATGATGCTAAAGCTGAAACTCCAGTACTTTGGCCACCTCATGTGAAGAGTTGACTCATTGGAAAAGACCCTGATGCTGGGAGGGATTGAGGGCAGGAGGAGAAGGGGACGACCGA
The DNA here is from genome assembly GCA_006410635.1 of Cephalophus harveyi. NCBI lineage: Eukaryota > Metazoa > Chordata > Mammalia > Artiodactyla > Bovidae > Cephalophus > Cephalophus harveyi. The sequence goes on from SJYT01068876.1 coordinate 19,339, forward strand.
GGATGAGATGGCTGGATGGCATCACTGACTCGATGGACGTGAGTCTGGGTGAACTCCAAGAGATGGTGATGGACAGGGAGGCCTGGCGTGCTGCGATTCATGGGGTCACAAAGAGTCGGACATGACTGAGCGACTGAACTGAACTGAAGGGAACTAGAAACAGCTTCTATGAGATGGCATTTGGCACAAGCCTTGATATATGCTTAACCTCTTTTTAAATTAGAAAAAATGGGATGGGTTTGGGGGGGTAAAATAAGCACAAAAATAAGACAATTCAGGCAGATGAAACTTTTGTATAGGCAATAGTAGATGTAAATCATATTGCTGTTGTTGTTGAGTCACTAAATCATGTTTGACTCATTGCGACCCCATAACTGCAGCACACCAGGCTCCTCTGTCCTCTGCTATCTCCTGGAGCTTGCTCAAATTCACATTCTTTGTGTCATACTGAAGAGGATTTTAACTGCTTAAGTAAAGTTTGGTTCTGAAATTATAGGCAACGTAAACACTAGAAGTGTTTGTATAGAAATAGAAAATACTTTCGTTTTCAAAAGAAATCTAGTAGCAATGTGAAAGCAATATCATAATGGAGACTGATGAGATATTAGGACATCAATGGAATCCTTCTTCAAGAAATAACTAACAAGAGCCTGAACCTTAAGCTCCCAAGTGATCGAACTTGGGTCTCCTGCATTGCTAAGAGGATTCTTTACAACTAACGCCACCTGGGAAGCCCAATGTGGTACTACACTCCTGGTAAAATACCTATTACAGAACTTTGTTCATTTAGGGGTGGATAAGTTCAGTGGCACCCCACTCCAATACTCTTGCCTGGAAAATCCCATGGATGGAGGAGCCTGGTAGGCTGCAGTCCATGGGGTCGCTAAGAGTCAGACCTGACTGAACGGTTTCACTTTCACTTTTCACTTTCATGCATTGGAGAAGGAAATGGCAACCCACTCCAGTATTCTTACCTAGAGAATCCCAGGGATGGGAGCCTGGTGGGCTGCCGTCTATGGAGTCGCACAGAGTCGGACACGACTTAGCAGCAGCAGCAAGTTCATAATAAATAACTGAGTCATCTCTTCCTTTCATGGATATCAACTCCTTATCACATTATATTCCACACATATTGATGGAAAAGCCTAAGAAGTTGACCCTGTCTTAACTTGTCCCTTAATGCAGCACTAGAAGCAGGGCATGTTACTCTCTCCTTTCCGCAGTGCAAAGGAAATGGAGATCAGAGAGTAGCCCTGTAACTGACTCCATCCTCACAGGCTCTTTCCTGAGCTATTATTATGGGCCATGTAAGGCCATAGGCAGCCATGAAATATGTCTCCTCTTCTCCATTCCTGCGAAAATAACTTAAATTTTCTACCTTTATAAAGCATCTCTTTTTTCTTCAATGGATTCAAAATGTGCTTTTAATAATCCTTTCAATAGCCCTCTGAAGGAAAATTTTATACAAGAATTATTCTGTCCTTACAGATTGGGAAAACTGAGCAGAGAGATTGAGTGTCTTGCCTGAGGCCATGTAGCAAGTTAATTTTAGAGCCAAGAATAGTCATCCTTACTGTTTCTCTGAAACAGTAGCACAGGCTGCGTCACTGTGAGTACATTACTTGTGAACTGTGTCAAAGGCAGCAAATATTACTATGATACCCACATTCTGCTGCTGCTGCTAAGTCACTTCAGTCGTGTCCGACTCTGTGCAACCCCATAGACAGCAGCCCACCAGGCTCCCCCATCCCTGGGATTCTCCAGGCAAGAACACTGGAATGGGTTGCCATTTCCTTCTCCAATGCATGAAAGTGAAAAGTGAAAGTGAAGTCGCTCAGTTGTATCCGACCCTCAGCGACCCCATGGACTGCAGCCTTCCAGACTCCTCCATCCATGGGATTTTCCAGGCAAGAGTACTGGAGTGGGGTGCCATTGCCTTCTCTGACCCACATTCTAGGTGCTGATAAATATAACCAATATGATGACTATCACAGATGAGAATCAAACTCTCGAAAAGGAAGATCATTAGATTGTACTCTCACCTCTCTTTTCCTCATATATATGAGCTATCTATAAACTCTCCTATAACCTATGTAAAAAAAAAAAAAAAGTTAAATTGCTAGCCACTCCGTCGTGTCCAACTCTTTGCTACTCCATGTACAGTAGCCTGCCAGATTCCTCTGTCCATAGAATTCTCCAGGCAAGAATATTGAAGTGGGTAGTCATTCCCTTTCCCAGCAGATCTTCCCAACTCAGGGATCAAACTCAGGTCTCCTGCACTGCAGGCAGATTCTTTATTGTCTGAGTCACCGAATTAGTCTTTTCAATTTTTATTTATTTTATCCCGTTCCTCACCAAAGCTGAAGTTTAGGCAGTTTAAATTTCTACCCAATGGGACAACTTGCTTCTCAGAATCACATAATATACTTTGTCTTACCTTATGCTCTCACAATTAAAAAAAAAAAAAGACACAAAAATGTTGTAAGCTCCAGATGTATTATTTAATGAATTTGATATTTGTATTAGAGATGATTTTCTCTGGTGGCTCAGTGATAATCTGTCTGCCAATGCAGGAGACGGGGGTTCAAACCCTCAGTTGGGAAGCTCCCTTGAAGTAGGAAATTGCAACCCACTCGAGTATTCTTGCCTGGGAAATCCCATGGACAGCCTGGCAGTCCATGGGATCACAAAGAGTCAGACATGGCTTGGTGACTAAACAACAACAACAGGTCATAAGTAATAGGACATCCAGCTACCAGGACGTGATGGAGACAGGCAATCTCTGGATTGATTCAGTAACATAATAATATCACTGCATCCCTAGGCTCCTGGACTGTACCCTTTTTCATAATGACACTTCTTATTACCTCATGGTGGTGAGAGGGCTGCTTTGATTGAGCATCAAATCCTTATTCAAAAATGGAAATGAGAAGTGGCAGAAGCACGCTGGCTGTGATGGACCACGCAGAAGCAAGGCTGACAGGAACTACCCGACGCTCAAGATCAGGGGCAGTGACCGAGAGCGCCAGGCTGCAACTGTGCAGGAGCAGTAGAGAGGAACTATCCCACATTCGAGGTCAGGGGTGGGGCCAAGAGGAGCAACCCCGCGTCCAAGAGTGGCGGCTGCACAGGCAAAGGATGGCCAATAGGAACTATTCCACATTCAAAGTCACGAGGGGCGACCTCGTCCAAGATAAGGAGCAGCAGCTGTGCTTTGCTGGAGTAGCCGTGAAGAGATACCTCACACCCAAGGTAAGAGAAACCCAAGTAATAAGAAGGTAGGTATTGCAAGAGGGCATCAGAGGGCAGACACAATGAAGCCATAATCACAGAAAACTAGCCAATATGATCACACAGACCACAGCCTTTTCTAACTCAATGAAATTAAGCCATGCAGTGTGGGACCACCCAAGATGGGCGGGTCATGGTGGAGAGGTCTGACAGAATGTGGTCCACTGGAGAAGGGAATGCCAAACCACTTCAGTATTCTTGCCTTGAGAACCCCATGAACAAACAAACAAACAAAAAAGAACCCCATAAACAGTATGAACAGGCAAAATGATAGGATACTGAAAGAGAAACTCCCCAAGTCTGTAGGTGTCCAATATGCTGAGGGGAATGAAGGGATGGAGCCAAAGCAAGAACAATACCCAGTTTTGGATGTGACTGGTGATAGAAACAAGGTCTGATGCTGTAAAGAGCAATACTGCATGCTGCTACTGCTAAGTCGCTTCAGTCGTGTCCGACTCTGTGCGACCCCATAGACAGGAGCCCAACAGGCTCCCCTGTCCCTGGGATTCTCCAGGCAAGAACACTGGAGTGGGTTGCCATTTCCTTCTCCATTGTGTGAAAGCGAAAAGTGAAAGTGAAGTCGCTCAGTCGCATCCGACTTAGGAACCTGGAATGTTAGGTCCATGAATCAAGGCAAATTAGAAGTGTTCAAACAGGAAAAGGCAAGAGTGAATGTCGACATTCTAGGAATTAGTGAACTAAAATGGACTGGAATGGATGAATTTAACTCAGATGACCATTATATCTACTACTGTGGGCAGGAATCTCTTCGAAGAAATGGAGTAGCCATCATGGTCAACAAAGAGTCCAAAATGCAGTACTTGGATGCAGTCTCAAAAACGACAGAATGATCTCTGTTCGTTTCCAAGGCAAACCATTCAATATCACGGTGATCCAAGTGTCTGCCTTCAGTAACACTGAAGAAGCTGAAGTTGAATGGTTCTATGAAGACCTCCAAGATCTTTTAGAACTAACACCCAAAAAAGATGTCCTTTTCATTATGCTGCTGCTGCTGCTGCTTTTCATTATAGGGGACTGGAATGCTAAAGTAGGAAGTCAAGAAACACCTGGGGTAACAGGCAAATTTGGCCTTGGAATACAGAATGAAGCAGGGCAAAGGCTAATAGACTTCACCTATGACACAATGGTCATAGCAAACACCCTCTTCCAACAACACAAGAGAAGACTCTACACATGGACATCACCAGATGGTCAACACCAAAATCAGATTGATTATATTCTTTGCAGCCAAACATAGAGAATCTCTATACAGTCAGCAAAAACAAGACTGGGAGCTGACTGTGGCTCAGATCATGAACTTCTTATTGCCAAATTCAGAATTAAATTGAAGAAAGTAGGGACAACCACTAGACTATTCAGGTATAACCTAAATCAAATTTCTTATGATTATACAGTGGAAGTGAGAAATAGATTTAAGGGCCTAGATCTGATAGAAAGAGTGCCTGATAAATCTATGGATGTAGGTTCGTGACATTTTACAGGAGACAAGGATCAAGACCATCCCCATGGAAAAGAAATGCAAAAGGGCAAAGTGGCTGTCTGCGGAGGCCTTACAAATAGCTGTGAAAAGAAGAGAAGTGAAAAGCAAAGGAGAAAAGGAAAGATATAAGCATCTGAATGCAGAGTTCTAAAGAATAGCAAGGAGAGATAAGAAAGCCTTCCCCAGGGATCAATGCAAAGAAATAGAGGAAAACAACAGAATGGGAAAGACTAGAGATCTCTTCAAGAAAATTAGAGATGCCAAGGAAACATTTCATTCAAAGATGGGCTCGATAAAGGACAGAAATGGTAATAGGAAAAGGAGTACGTCAAGTCTGTATATTGTCACCCTGCTTATTTAACTTATATGCAAAGTGTATCATGAAAAATTCGGGGTTGGAAGAAGCACAAGCTGGAATCAAGATTGCCGGGAGAAATATCAATAACCTCAAATATGCAGATGACACCACCCTTATGGCAGAAAGTGAAGAGGAAATAAAAAGCCTCTTGATGAAAGTGAAAGAGGAGAAGGAAAAAATTGGCTTAAAGCTCAACATTCAGAAAACAAAGATCATGGCATCTGTCCCACCACTTCATGTGAAATAGATGGGGAAACAGTGGAAACAGTGTCAGACTTTTATTTTGGGGGGCTCCAAAATCACTGTAGATGGTGACTACAGCCATGAAATGAAAAGACCCTTACTCCTTGGAAGGAAAGTTATGACCAACTTAAATAGCATATTCAAAAGCAGAGACATTACTTTGCCAACAAAGGTCCGTCTAGTCAAGGCTACGGTTTTTCCAGTAGTCATGTATGGATGCTGTCTCTTATACACATCTTAAGAAATTTAGAAGATGACAAGGAAGGAAAGTTATGACCAACTTAAATAGCATATTCAAAAGCAGAGACATTACTTTGCCAACAAAGGTCCGTCTAGTCAAGGCTACGGTTTTTCCAGTAGTCATGTATGGATGTGAGAGTTGGACTGTGAAGAAAGCTGAGCGCCGAAGAATTGATGCTTTTGAACTGTGGTTTTGGAGAAGACTCTTCAGAGTCCCTTGGATGGCAGGGTGATCCAACCAGTCCATCCTAAAGGAGATCAGTCCTGGGTGTTCATTGGAAGGACTGATGTTGAAACTGAAACTCCAATACTTTGGCCACCTCATGTGAAGAGTTGACTCATTGGAAAGACCCTGATGCTGGAAGGGACTGGGGCAGGAGGAGAAGGGGACGACAGAGGATGAGATGGCTGGATGTCATCACCAACTCAATGCACATGAATTTGGGTAAACTCCGGGAGTTGGTGATGGACAGGGAAGCCTGGCGTGCTGCGATTCATGGGGTTGCAAAGAGTGAGACACAACTGAGCGACTGAGCTGAACTGAGTACTAGCAATTGTCAGGTATCTATGTCTTATCAGGAAATAAGAGTCTATACTGGAATCTTTCTAGTAGAATTTTGTTCCTATTTCTTTGACTAGACCTAGATCATGAGGCCACCTCTCACTTAAAGAAAAGCTAGAAAAAATTATCTTGGCTTTACACATAAGAGGAAGAAAGATAAACGGAGATGGAAACCAGGTATCAATCACAATTCTCATGTCAATATCTGGAGATTTGTAAAACATAGTATACATGTCCATGACTTAGGTTTTGTAAAACTATATTTTTGGTGTAAGGCAAAATAATAATTTGAAAAGAAATCAAAGAAATGAAGGAAACAAGGGTAATGGAGAAATGCTGAATTGAAATGACTTAACAAGAGAGATTAGGTGTAACTGGATAAGCTAAAAGGCAACATTTACAAGGAAAATTCTGATACTCTTTTGAAATATTCTGTGAAAATCCACATAGAGAATCAAGGTATGTAGTTCAGTTTATCTGAGCTCACAATTTGAGTTCTTACTTATTTTTTTACTCCTCCTTCAATAATAATGTAATGGTCAGGATTCCTTTAAAAAGATAGCTTCATGTGGTATTACTTATACCCTTTCAGTAAAATAATCCTTACCTTGCCAATCATTCAGTAAAATACTAGAAATAAATAGAGAAAAGCACACTTAATTTTCTTATTTCCAGTGTCTTCTTCCAGTATATCTAAGAGATGCTTGATATCCAGTCATGACTGGGGCTTCAGCAGATAATTGAGTTTTCTGCCTACAGATCCTAGGAGTCAGGAATTTTCCCCTGGGTGGACCTATCTCAAAGACTGAACAGTTCATCAGGATTCAACAAAACTCCAACTGGCAAGAATAAGGCATAGCAAGAAAGCATTTTAAATGGCACCTTGGAGTTGATACTGTGATAATTTCCAGTATTACTGCCACTCTGCTTTATGTATTTTAAATAAAAGTATTTTATTATTCAGTCATGTCCTGTAGCAAGTAAATCTAGAGTGGCACCAGGTTATAAATTTAATAAGTAAGTATGGTTGTCCACTGTGATGCCTTAATGCCAAGCACAAGAAAGGCTCTTTTTCCTCATTTTCCTAAGGTCCCGTAAGTGCTAAGCATTCTCCGAGGTAAGGGGAAATTGAACTGCTGATCTTCTAAACTGTTTGCATCTACTTCTCTGATAATAACACCATCATCAGCAACAAAGTAACAAATCTTTATGAATCAATTCTACTGTGTCAGGTCCTATGCTAATTACTTTATGTGTCTCAATGTATTCCTCACAGTAACTCTATAAGGTAGAAAACATTACCCCATTTTATAGACAAGAAAACTGAGGGTTAAGGATATCAAATAACTTATCTATGAGAAAACATCTTCAGTCATTCCTACCAATATTCTATTAGAAAGATTTCTGTTTGTATTCTAGCCTTCTAGGTACACTAGAAAACCCTCTCAATCCAGAAAACATAGGCATGTCTAAAACAGTATAGGGTTTACCATAGCACAGATTCTAAATAAAGCACTATTAAATTACAATCCACTCTTCAATTGCTCATATAACTTGTTTTAATCTTTCAAGGAGCATTGCCTTTTTGAAATAATAAAGAATGCAATGGAAAGGAGGGACAGGGACAGTTCAACTTACTGTCACCAAGGAAGCCTTTACATACCATCTTCCATGAGGTATATTCTCTAACAATGCAAACCCATGGTTACAGGAAAGCAAGTGAAGTCAAACAGTCCATAGATTAATTGTCTTCTAAGTTTTTATAGCACCAAGAAAAGGCATGACCCTACCAAGGAAGCTGGCAGGAAAATATGTCTTCTTAAAACCTTATGACCTTGAAGCACTCATCTCTGAAAACTTCTTTCACCCATAGGCAGACATATTTATCCATCATCCTGTATGTGAAAGAAAATGAATCTATGGCAACAAGTTTGCTAAAAGAAATAGATTAAAAAAAAAAAAAAAAAAAAACGCTTGGGTGCATTTGTAGCCCACTTCTTATTTCCAAAGGAATCTCATGTGAAAAGCCATGGAAAATGCCACAATGATATATTTGTAGGGCTTAATCCCCTAGCTATCTATACATCCAAGGGAGATCTGGTTTCTAAGGGATATCTGAGTAATCAAACAGTAATTAATATTCAGGCTTCCCAGTTGGTTCAGCAGTAAAAAGAATCTGCCTCTCAATGCAGGAGACACAGATTCAATCCCAGGGACAGGAAAATCCCCTGGAGAAGAAAATGGCAGTATTCTTGCCTGAAAAATCCCATGGACAGAAGAGCCCAGTGGGCTATAGTCCATGGGTCACAAAAGAGCTGGACATGACTTAGTGACTAAATAACAACAACAACAACAAAACGGTATAAAAACTTCCACCAACATTGACTCTAGTTTATCAAAATAATATTAATTTCTTAAGGTATCTATCCAATATTTTTATAAGATTTGGTATCTCATATTCTTCACTTTTAAGAAATAACTTTAAAAAATGCTATATCTGTGCATAGCCACACACACTCACACATGTAGGTGTTGATTTAATTAGAAGAGCAATATTTTGGAAATCCTAGTTGTGATATGAAGTTGAGAAGTATCTGTGATATGATGTCCTACCAGCCATATTTAGTCTGATTTGACTGTTTTTCCTCTTATTTAAAACTAGTTTGATTGTCATTTGAGGTAGATATCTTCTACAAAGTTGCCGTAAACACTAAATGAGCAAGTACTGTACCAATACTCCTCAAGAAAATACAAGGTTAGGTTCCTGGGAGTCCCTGGTCACATTGCCATCAACCAATGACTATTAATCTTCTTTACATCTGTTTCTGTTAAAAGATACCTGATTTAATATATACTGATCCCTTGGACTGCAAGGAGATCCAACCAGTCCATTCTGAAGGAGATCAGCCCTGGGATTACTTTGGAAGGAATGATGCTAAAGTTGAAACTCCAGTACTTTGGCCACCTCATGCGAAGAGTTGACTCATTGGAAAAGACTCTGATGCTGGGAGGGATTGGGGGCAGGAGGAGAAGGGGACGACCGAGGATGAGATGGCTGGATGGCATCACGGACTCGATGGAAGAATTTCTTCAGGAGTTGTGGGAAGGAAGAGGGATAGAGACAAGGATTGTGAAGTCTTCATTTTTGGTACATTCCTAGAAGGCACAGGTAGTCTAGAAGCATTCATACGGGTACAGAGGAGGCAGGGAACAAGACCTGACAGCCAGTGGCAGCTCCCACAGGTACAGTGGAAGAAGCGACCAGAAGATGTCCCCTGATACGGTCTAATATGTGTCCCCCCCATAAGTACATATGTTAAGCCCTAACCTCCCATGGGACACTATTTGGAATTAGGAAATTTGTAATTAAAGTTACTCCCAGTGTTCTTAAAGAAGAGGAAGAGGCCTTAGGGAGGTACACACACAGGAAACATGTCTTATGAGGATGCAGTGAGAAGGTGGCCATCTGCAAGCCAAGAAGAGAGGTCTCACCAGAAACCAACCCTACCAGCTCCTTCATCTTGGACTTCCAGCCTCCAGAAATAAATTCCTGGTATTTAAGCCACTCAGTGTGAGGAATCCTGTTATGGCAGCCCAAGGTAGTCAAGACATCTCCAAGCAGCCCCTCGGACCATTGTTGGATGGGCTGTCCCAGCACTAGCAGGAGTTGGCTTTGTATGTCTCCCTGGCGTGGCATGCAGGATCTCAAAGGCCCTAATGAGGGTCTTGGAGATGCTTCAAGGCCATATGGCCCAGCAGAAGCTAGAGACTTTCAAGATAGTTTGGAACTTTGAAACTGGATGTGAAATGTGGAAGCTAATGTCTGCAGCATAAATACCAGCCCCCCAGACCATCTGGACAATTTCATCAGTTCCAGGTCAGTGGTACCAGTCCCACACATGCCAGTCCTGCCTCATTGTACCAGAGGTCAGGGAGCGCCCAGAAGATGCCCTGTGGATGCAAGAGTCCCCATTTTCCCTCCACTGCTCAGGTCACCTAAGCCACACCCCTCTCTCCATCTGTCCAAGGAAGGGAAAGGAAGAAGGTGGGGAGGGGCAGAAAAGGAAAGTCAGAATTTAACCCCAAAGAAACAAAATTACCTGGAGAGTCTATTCAAACTATAGGCTCAGACTAAGACTGCCAGATTAGACTAAATTAAGTAGCTTCTGGGCTCCCCCCTCCCATAGGAAGGGGCCTCATAGGAAAATCATGTACGTAACAGGCAGATCACTGCAGATGGTGATTGCAGCCATGAAATTAAAAGACGCTTACTCCTTGAAAGAAAAGTTATGATCAACCTAGATAGCATATTCCATCAGCCGATGAATGGATAAGAAAGCTGTGGTACATATACACAATGGAGTATTACTCAGCCATTAAAAAGAATTCATTTGAATCAGTTCTAATGAGATGGATGAAACTGGAACCTATTATACAGAGTGAAGTAAGCCAGAAAGAAAAACACCAATACAGTATACTGATACATATATATGGAATTTAGAAAGATGGCAGTGATGACCCTGTATGTGAGACAGCAAAAGAGACACAAATGTATAGAAAGGACTTTTGGACTCTGTGGGAGAGGGAGAGAGTGGGATGATTTGGGAGAATGACATTGAAACGTGTATACTATCATGTAAGAACGAAGCACAAGCCTATGTTCGATACAGGATACAGGATGCTTGGGGCTGGTGCACGGGGATGATCCAGAGAGATGATATGGGGTGGGAGGGGGATTCGGGATTGGGAGCTAATATACACCCATGGAGGATTCATGTCAATGTATGGCAAAACCAATATGGTATTGTAAAGTAAAATAAAGTAAAAAATAAAATTAAAAAAAAAAAAAAAAGAATAGTAGACAGCATTGTTCTTGTTGGCCACATTAAACAGCAAAATCACCAACAAAAAGCACAAAGATGTGAAAAAGGCAATGCAAAACTAAACAAACATCAAAAGGGACCTGTTTCAGTCTGGAAGCTGGAACAAGAAGGAAGGGCATAGTTTTGATCCATCTCAGCTGGGAATGTTACCTGGGGGCAACTAAAATTTTTCCCACTTTGTGCATGTCTTGCAAATGGCCTTCAATGTGCTGAGAGTATTAACTTTGGGGTTCCAAATAAATTTTACCAAGCAGATGAATGAACAGAATTGGCTAATAATGAGGACTAACTATACTTGGGAAAAACTAAAAATCAAGCTCTGATTTTCTTAGATACAATTCTTTAGGTTAGATAGAAATCCTGGAACGTATCTGTCCTTAAAATATTCAAAGGTGTGTAGATGTCCTGCTCTAATTTTTGTATGATCCTAGATCTCAGAAAATGAATAGATTAGGCATGTGAAAAGATGCTTAACATCACTAAGTATTATAGAAATGCAAATCCAAACAACAATAAGACAGCATCTCACACCTATGAGAATGACTATCATAAAAAATTCTATAAATAAATGTCAGAAAGGATATAAAGAAAAAGGGAATCCTTGTACACTGTTTATAGGAATACAAATTAGTGCAGTCACTAGGAAAAACAGCATGGAGCTTCCTCATAAAACTAAAAGTAGAATCACCATATGATCCAGCAATTCTGCTCCTAGATATACAGTCAGTAAAGAAAGAAAATGTTAATTTAAGAAGACACACTTGCCCCAGTACACATAGCCGTACTATTTATAATTGTCAAGGTATAGAGGGTATGAGATTAAGGGGTACAAACTACTATGTACAAAATAGATGAACAACAAGGATATATTGTATAGCACAGGGAATTATAGCCATTACCTTGTAATAACTTTTAATGGCATATAAAAATCCTCAACATCACTAATCATTAGAGAAATGCAAATGAAAAACTACAAAGACATATCACTTCACAATGGTCAGAATGGCCAAAGCCAAAAAGCTTATAAATAATAAATGCTTGAGAGGGTATAGAGAAAAGGGAACCCCCCTGTACTGTTGGTAGGAATGCACATTAGTGCAGCCACTATGGAGAGCAGTATGGAGGTTCCTTGAGAAACTAAAAACAGAGTTACCTTATTATCCTGTGATCCTGCTCCTGGCATGTATCTGAAGAAAACCATAATTTGAAAAGTTACATGCACTCCAGTGTTCACTGTAGCACTATTTACAATAACCAAGAAATGTAAGCAACCTAAATGCCCATCAACAGAAGAATGGATTAAGACGTGGTACATATAAACAATGGAATGTAATTGCCATAAAAATAAATGAAATATTGCCATTTTCAGCTCCATGAATGGACCCAGAGATTCTCATACTCAGTTAAATAAATCAGGAAAAGAAAAATGTATGCTATCACTTATATGTGGAATTAAAAAAAGATACAAATGAACTTATTTACACAACAAAAACAGACCCATGTACATAAAGAACAAACTCGTGCTTACCAAAAGGGAAAGAGGGGAGAGGATGAACTAGGAGTTTTAAATTAACATATGCACACTACTATATATAAAATAGATAACCAACAAAGACCTACTGTATAGCACGGAGAACTGTACTCAGTATTTTGTACAAATCTATAAGGGAAAAGAATCTTAAACAGAATAGACATAAATATGTATATAACTAGACCAATTTCTTGTACACCTGAAACTAACACAATACCGTAAATCAACTATACCTCAATTTAAAAAATACTGAATCACTACACTGTATGCCTGAAACTAACATAATATTGTAAATCAACTATACTCCAATTTTAAAAAAAGAAAATTAAGAGAAGGCAGGCTCCAGCAAAGACTGATGAAAGTGTTGATTTGCAAGGGCCCAAGAAGCCAAAACCAGAACAAAAAGGCTGATTCCAAATTGTTTATGTCATGTTAGTTCTAAGTGACTTTCATTCATTTATTCAGCAAACAATTTAACATCATACTAACTTTGTCAGGCTACAGGTACAAAAAGCAAATGCATTATAGTCACTCACTTCCAAGACTATTCTCAGCTTCATGGGGATTGTTTATAAGCCAAATGTTTGTAGCTCTTTCTGCTTACACAGGAAATGGAAATGCTGGCTTGTATTTGCTTCCACATTTATCTTCTCACACTATTCCTGGTCTCCTGGACAGATCATACTGGGAAAGTGAGGTGAAGATTAAAATAATGACCATATCTCCTTCCTTGAGGGTTCATATAGGCTGAAATGCATGTGAGAGCAAGATGGAAATTGTCAGAGAACATATTCATGTTAACCCGTTATCATTGACAATAATGGGAACAAAGTTATATCATTATAAGTCACTAGCTTGGTTTTTTTCTATGAAAGAACAACTATTTTGAAGAAGTACCATATATTGATTTTTAGAAAGCTAATATTTTTTTAACACATGCTGAAAATGGCTGGTATGTACTTTCCCTTTGTAGTTTAAGCATTCCAGACCATCAATATAACCATGTAACAAAGATTTATCATGCCTCTGCTAACAGAATTTAAGTTGAAATTCAATGCTGGTACAAATAATTTATATTTCTAGAGCTGAATTTTTAATATATAAAATTAAGAAACAGTAACACAAGTTCATTTGCAGATGATCTGAACATACTGCCTTGAAAGTGATTCACATCTTCTCAAACTTGCATTGACAATGGTGATAGCATCATCAATCATTCCAGTCAGTATGTGACAGAAAAGAGTCTTAAATCATATCTTAAAGTCAGTTTTTCATCATCCTTTTCTTAACCCTAACTATCCTATTCTCAAGAGCTGTATACTGCATATATTTTTATCCTCATTTTAACAGTATTCTATTTTAACAGGTTCTAGGATGTTCAGGAGATCAAAGCAGTCAATCCTAAAGGAAATCAACTCTGAATATTTATTGGAAGGACTAATACTGAAGCTACAGCTCCAATACTTTGGTTACCTGATGCTAAGAATTGCCTCATTGGAAAAGACCCTGATGCTAGGAAAGACTGAAGACAAAAGGGAAATGGGGCAGCAGAGGATGAGACAGTGAGACAACATCACCTACTCAATGGACATGGATTTGATCAAACTCCAGCAAATAGTGGAGGACAGAGTAGCTTGGAGTGCTTGAGTTTGTGGAGTCACAAAGAGTCAGACACAACTTAGAAACTGAACAAAAGCAACAGATGTTCATTATAATGTATCATTAATTTCATCTATTTTTCTTGATAAAATAAAAAAGTGAATTAATCACAAAAGAATTAAGTGTCCCATTTCTTCTCATGTTAATAGAGTGCTAGTGTATTTGTATGTTCTTTGAGCAAAGGAATAACATTTCTCATTTTGTAAACATGATTCTGAGGGGATGAGCTCACATCAGTAATCATGTGACTATAGCTTTACAATGGCATTACCATTAGCACATGCTCACCTACACACCATTCAGTATACAAGCACTTATTAAGGGTCTGCTACCTTCCAGGTACTGCTGAAATAATGCTGCTATTAGAAACCACTGGACAACACTGTGTAATTTTAATAGATACTAGGCAGAGTTTTGTCTTGTCTAGTGATTAATACTGCTGCATATATCTCACCTAAAATTAAAGAATGGAAAGGAAGTCACACTTTGAATGCTGACTATATATATATGTTGGGCACCATACTAGAAGTTCTTTTTACAAGTGATCTCATTTAAGCCTTATATTAAACAAGAAAGGAAAGTCATCCAATATTTACAAATGAAGAAGCTGTGTCTCAAAGAGAATAAACACATTTTACCATTGATGTGCAATTTTATAATGGTAGAACTGGAAATTAAATCCAGTTTAATCTGAACTCTATCCTATTCCACTCTTCTTTGCTCTTTGGAGTTATGAAAACACCCCTATTTTCAGGAATCCACTAAAGTACACACCCTTAAGTGGACAATATCCCATGTTCCTATCAAGGAGTGGATGTCTTTATGTTCAGTCAGTGCTTCAGGAAGAATCATCATCTGTAGGTGAGAATAAGTGCCAGGAATGGCATCATAGCTGAAGGACAGATCAAGGGTTTAGGGTAAATAAAATTTAAAATTCTCCTATTTCCACTCTTACCAAGGAACATTTTGGTCTATAATTTTTCTTTCTTGCTATTTTCTTACAGTGAGCTTACCAGAAACAGATACATTCAAGAGCTATATAAACCTATAAAATTCCTAAGGAAAAAATAGAGTCCCTCCCTTTTGGGGATACTGACATACACAGTATCCAAAATCCCTGGGAAATAATATGTGATCACGTTTTTCACATGCTTATACTTCTTTTGTTTCACTGATTGCAAGTGGCTTTAGTCTAGACTTCCTAATGCCTTCTCCAAGTGTTTTTCTTCTGCATAAAACATGAAATTGTCAAGTGTGGAGTACACAGTTCATTGCAGCCACCAGGAGTCACTGATTCTTGCATTTATTTTTTCCAGATTTCAAATCCATTTTTCATGCTGCTTGTCATATAGGGTTGACATGTGTCACAGGATACTGCTACATGCTGAAGTGATGCATAACCAGACAAAATTTTCAAATAATACATTTTAAATGCCTGTTTAGTTTGATGTACTCAGAAAATTGCCCCCAAAAATCAACATTCATGATAGTAATATAAAGAGAACAAAGATATTTCTCATTCAGGCCCAGAAAAGCTCATAAACAAACCTCAAAGAGAGAGTCTCCAGCTGACTTTAAATGCACAGAGTTAACAACATTTATTAAAATATCATTGAAACATTGGCTGCCAATATCCTTTCAACTCTCTCCTTGATATCCTACAGTCTTGGATTTCAGTCCCCTCAGATTCTCATTTAATTGTGGTGCTGATTTTCTCTGAGCTCTCTGGAGAGCCCTTCGTTTACTAAGGATCAGTTTTTCTCATCTTTTAAATCTTGCCTGTACTCTCGAAATTATTATGAGCCAAAGGAAATGAGAACAAGAAGAAGAAAGTCATTTTTATCCAACAGCACAGCATTTATTCACATATTTCTGTAATAAAACATATATATATATACACACATACACACATATGCACACACATAATCTGTATGTATGGGTAAAACAGTATCACTGAATTAAATCAATAGAATAATGTGTCACAAAGTAAGTGGCAAGGCTTGCAGTAGCCTGGTGACCTATGATCTGGGCAAAAACTCTGGATAGGTTACAAATCAAGAGAACTAAATACCATCTCCACTTCACTGTGAAGGTGTATAATGTATAAAAATAAAGAATCATCACGCCACACTGCCTGCTCTATCCTAACACACACAGATGTACATATATACTATTATCTGGACTCACATCCCATAGAGAAGCAGAGATAAAATGCTGTCTCAATCTTCTCATTTGGCAAATTTCTTCTTGCAGAGTGGGCATGGTGAAATAAGGAAAAGATGAGTAAGTTGTTAATAGGTGGGAAAATACAGCATTCCTTCTAACAATACCTTAAATGTTACTTTTCTATATTAATAGGAAGCATTCATACTTGACACTTTGAGTCATTCGGAACAGCTGTGAAATTCATTCATCCCACGTGGCTTCCAGGCTGTTTTCAGTGCCTTCTAATCTCTTCCGTCTCAACTCTTGCCGCTTGCCCTCATTATTTCTGCTACACAACACTAACTTGTTGTGCGGAGCTCACAAAATTGTCAATAATGAAACTTTTAGGCTATAAAAAATGGTAGTCTGATGTTCCATCTCAGAATTCAGTTTACCCATTTCACCACTTCACCAGAAAGTTTACCCATCTCACCATGTCACTTCTCGCTGCACTCTAATCTTTGCTGTGGTTAGATTTCTTCACTTGCTTTCCTATACCCAGTCCTTTCCAAGGCTTCTTGGATAATTCTGACTCATCCCTTACGTCTCTGCTTGTAAGCCTCTTTCTTTAGCAAACTTTTCACTGAAAAAAAAAAAAGGGTTCTGCGCTCTTCCTCATCAGAAAAGGATGTGTGTGTGTGTGTATCTACCTATCTATCTATATATATAGGATGTATCTATATGTGTGTGTGTCTGTCTGTCTGTCTGTGTGTCTGTGTGTGTGTGTATATATATATATATATTTGGGATTCCACTGTTGTTCTCATATGTAGCTATCTACAGCATCTGCTCTTTGGAACACAGTCCTATCGTATCCCTCTATCCACTTTATTTTTCTGTTTCTGACAACTCACCCCGTGCTAGGAATACCTCCATAGGTTATGGATGTATTCATTCTGCAAGGTATTTAAAGCTTATTTCAATGGCATTACCTTCCTCAGCCAGATAAGCAATCACAACAAACTGCTGCAAATGTGTTATTCCCAAAATTGGATAAATTCCCCAAACTCTAGACATTCTGCTCAAAACTAGCAGAAATGGTTTCTATTAAAGTGATGGAAAAAGCTAAATTTTTCACCTTATTAGTCACCAGTACGAGTCCAGGTGCTGCCAGTCCCTAATCTGATTCTTATCGATATGGATTGAATATCTGTGCAGGTGCTAGGATTATTCAGAAAAACAGCCCCATGAGATGCTATTATAGATCCAGATATTACTCCCACTGTTGCCTGAGCCTGAATTCTTTGAAGTGGATAAAACTTTTCTAACTTTGCAAAAATCTATTACTGATTTTTAAGAGGTATTTCTAATACATTCCCATGGATCAACAATAGCACAGACACAACTTTTCACTTTTATTTTCAGGAAAAGGGGTCACCATAGTAGGACAGCAATTATTGATGTTGGAGAAAGACAACCTAAAGAGTTTTCTTCTATGAAAATATATCTCGAGATAATCTTTTCATGTAATTACTATCAGAAATCATGAAGCAAAAATACAGGACAATACTGAAATTTGAACAATAAAAAATTTGGACTACTAAAAAAAATGCCACACTTCAGGTTATTTAAACTAATTCCTGAATATTTAGGGTAAAAGAGCCACTAAATTTAGTACAGTCATAAACAAACTTAGTGCCCAGAAAAAAAAGTAAAAAAATTTTACATACATTAAAAACAATCTTGTCCTGAAATATATTCATAGATACACAAAAGTATAAAGGAATGAATTTTAGAACTACATATTTCACATCAAAATCAACCAGATTAAACAATCTATTGAGTGAAATATATTTAGCTATTTCATTTAACAACTATTTACCAATATTTATCTAGTACCTACCTCCCTACTGTGCACAACAAAGACAGGGGCAATGAATAGAAGAAACTGATAAACAGAAGTGCTCAGTAGGGAGTAAGAATAAGCAAACAAAAAGGAAAATGTAACTAACAATTATCGTAATCCATCACTCCACCTTCTGTAAACCCCGGCAAGAGTCTAGAATGACACATTTCTGTAGGACTCAGCAGAAAACACAAATTCACAGCACAGTCTTAAATATTCTATTACATTGATTTGTTTCCACCAACCGAAATATTTCACCAACATGCAAACAGTTAAGAGCCATCACAACCATAGCACGTGCCCAGACCAGAGAGTTCAGGTTTTTGTCAGTTGCTGGTTTTTAATGCTTCTGATTAATTAGCCATAGAAAGGTACAGGAGTAAATATATGCTACTGAAATTTATGCTCAGAATCATTTTTCCATGTTTTACTTTCTGAAGCTTCATGGCAGCTTCTTTTGTGTCCAACCTCAACTCTACTCACATACTTCAAAGAGCTTAAAATTAAAAGGCCTGAAAGATGAGGGTGGGGGAGGGATAGTTAGGGAATTGGGGATTGATATGTATATACTATTATATTTAAAATGGATAACCAAAAAGGACCTACTGTATAACACAGGGAACTCTGCTCAGTGGTATTAGGCAGCCTGGATAGGAGGGAAGTTGGGGGAGAATGGAAAGGTCCACCTAGTTAAGCTATGGTTTTTCCAAGTAGTATGGATGTAAGAGTTGGATTGTAAAGAAAGCTGAGTGCCAAAGAATTGATGCTTTTGAACTCTGGTGTTGGAGAAGACTCTTAAGAGTCCATTGGACTACAAGGAGATCAAAACCAGTCAATGAATATTCATTGGAAGGACTGATGCTGAAGCTCTAATACTTTGGCCACCTGATGTGAAGAATCGACTCACTGGAAAAGACCCTGATGCTGGGAAACATTAGAGTCAGGTATAGAAGGGGACGAGAGAGGATGAGATGGTTGGATGGCATCACTGACTCAATGAACATGAGTTTGAACAAGCTCCAGGAGTTGATGATGGACAGGGAAGTCAGGCATGCTGCAGTCCATGGGGTCACAAAGAGTCAGACACAACTGAGCAAATGAACTGGACTGATGCGTGTGGTTGGGTCCCTTAGCTGTTCACCTGAAACTATCCCAACATTGTTAATCAGAAAAATTTTAAAAAGCTTTTCACATGGTGATGAATTATAACAGTAATGATCAAAATCACCTGACTATTCAGAAGAGATAATTACAGAGGATTATTATATTATAACAAAAGAAAGCAGCAAGCAGAGGAAAATGATAGGGAAATTTATGGATATATTTTAACCAAAGACAAGATTGATTTTTGTTTGTTTTTTCTTTCTGGAGCTAAAGCTCTTAAGATAAGCTCAATTTTTACACAGAAAATCCCAGGCTGAGAAAGAGATTTCTTAAGTCAAGAGGAAACTTTTATTTGTCAGGTGGCCTTTGAACTTGTTGAGCTGAATCTATCAACAGGGTCAATTCCATTGCACTTTCAAAGTAGCTATGGTTAGTTTTTCCATTTAAAGTGAGCACTTACCTTTACCACCACGTGCCGCCAATTATGTAGAATGGGATTATAACCAAAGGGTGAAATAAGAAATTCTAAATCTTGTACACTTTGAGGTTGAAACCCTATTTGTGTCATCTACTGCACATTTTAGGGATGTCACACATTTTGTGTGTCTTATCTAAGAATTAAAGATAAAAATATGTAAGCTCATAACCTGGAGAAGAGACAATACCTTTGCCAACAGTTCAGTTCAGTTCAGTTCAGTTCAGTCGCTCAGTCGTGTCTGACTCTTGTGACCCCATGAATCGCAGCACGCCAGGCCTCCCTATCCATCACCATCTCCCGGAGGTCACTCAGACTCATGTCCATAGAGTCTGTGATGCCATCCAGCCATCTCATCCTCGGTCGTCCCCTTCTCCTCCTGCCCCTAATCCCTCCCACCATCAGAGTCTTTTCCAGTGAGTCAACTCTTCACATCAGGTGACCAAAGTACTGGAGTTTCAGCTTTAGCATCATTCCTTCCAAAGAAATCCCAGGGCTGATCTCCTTCAGAATGGACTGGTTGGATCTCCTTGCAGTGCAAGGGACGCTCAAGAGTCTTCTCCAACACCACAGTTCAAAAGCATCAATTCTTCGGCACTCAGCCTTCTTCACAGTCCAACTCTCACATCCATACAAGACCACAGGAAAAACCATAGCCTTGACTAGACGGACCTGAGTCGGCAAAGTAATGTCTCCACTTTTGAATATACTATCTAGGTTGGACATAACTTTTCTTCCAAGGAGTAAGCGGGCCAACATAAAATAGGATTTCGTCTGTCAGACGATCCTGACTGAATAGCTAAATTGTGCTATATTTTGAAAATCCATAACATAGACTTCTTCTCTGACCAATAGGAATTAAGAGGAACCACACATACCTTAATGACTAAAACAACTAAAAATCTGTGCTAGAGAGAATAGTTCTTAGCCATTGGACGTTAAACAGTGCAGAAGTGTGATTCCTGAGGGAACAAAACAAAGAAGGTGATCTCTAAGATTACCCTAGCTTATCTCCTTGAAAAAGTTTGCTAAGGTACCTGGAAGGGAAACCGATAAAGTGAACCTGTCTCACTTAAATAAGGAGACAGAACTGGAGTCCAGGGGAAACAAGGTGGTTTTGGAGAACTGAGAACTCAAGGAATAGAGCTACACAAACAGTAAACTCCAAAGATCTGCGCTGCCCCAAAGCAATCTTGTTGTTGTTCAGTCACCCAGTCGTGTCCAACTCTTTGCGACCCCATGAACTACAGAGTGCCAGGCCTCCCTGTCCTTCACCATCTCCCGAAGTTTGCTCAAGCTCATGTCCATTGCATCGGTGATGACATCCAGCCATCTCATCCTCTGATGCCCTCTCCTCCTTCTGCCCTCAGTCTTTCCCAGCATCAGGGACTTTTCCAATGAGTTGGCTGTTCATATCAGATGACCAAAATATGGTTGTGAGAGCTGGACCATAAAGAAGGCAGAACATCAAAGCAGTCTTAGTACTGATTAAATCATGAATGTGAGGAAACATCTCCAGGCCAGAATTAGGAGAAATAATCCTCAGAGTTTTAATGTCATCAGCCTGAGTGACAAAAATTCTTATAATTTACAAGGTGTCAGGTAGACTAGTCAGAGTGCTCATTAGTGGGGCTAAATCTACCCTAAACACCTAACTAATCTGAAAAGATCTGGTCCTGGTCCCACCTAACAAGTCTCTAAAGACACAAAGTGAAGTGAAGTGAAGTGGCTCAGTCGTGTCCGACTCTTTGCGACCCCGTGGACTGTAGCCCACCAGCCTCCTCCATCCATGGGATTCTCCAGGCAAGAATACTGGAGTGGGTTGCCATTTCCTTCTCCAGGGGATCTTCCTGACCCAGGGATCAAACCCAAGTCTCCCAGATTGCAGGCAGATGCTTTAACCTCTGAGCCACTAGGGAAGCCCCAATAAGTTTAATGAAGTCTCAGGTCAACACCCAAGAATATTCAGAAAAATACAAAAATATCCAGCACCTAAAAAGGAAAATTTCAATTTTGATTGATGCCCAAAAGGTATCCAGTCAAAAAATTACTAGACATACAAAGAAGCTTGATATGAAAGAGGAAAGTGAAAAAGCTAGCTTAAAACAGTCAAAAAAACTAAGATCATGGCATCTAGTCCCATCACTTCATGGCAAATAGATGGGGAAAAAATGTAAATAGTGACAGACTTTGTTTTCTAGGGCTCCAAAATCACTGCAAATGGTGACTGCAGTCATGAAATTAAAAGACCCTTGCTCCTCGGAAGAAAAGCAATGACAAACCTAGACAGAGTACTAAAAACCAGAGATATTACTTTGCCAAAAAATGTCCATCTAGTCAAAACTACAATTTTTCCAATAGTCATGTATGGATGTGAGAGTTGGACCACCAAGACAGCTGAGCACCAAAGAATTGATGCTTTCAAACTGTGGTGTTGGAGAAGACTCTTGAGTGTCCCTTGGACTGCATGGAGATCAAACCAGTCAATTCTAAAGGAAATCAGTCTTGAATATTCATTGGAAGGACTGATGCTGAAGCTTCAATATTTTGGCCACCTAATGTGAAGAGCTGACTCTTTGGAAAAGACCATGACACTGGGAAAGATTGAGGGCAGGAGGAGAAGGGGGTGACAGAAGATGAAATGGTTCAATGGTATCACCAATTCAGTAAACATGAATCTGAGCAATCTCGGAAAATAGTGAAGGACGGAGTAGCCTGGCACTCTGCAGTCCACGGGGTCACAAAGAATCAGATATAATGACTGAACACCACCACCCAAAATCTAACTTCTGGTAAGGAAAACTATAGAATCTGAAAGGAAAAACACATGGAGTGTTATTAGCAGCAGATTAAACAAAGCTAAGAAAAGATTATTTCACCTAAAGACACAGCAATAGATATTATTGAAATTGAAATACAAAGTAAGGGGGAAAAGGAGTATTTTTAAAAGGAATAGAGCATCAGTAAGTTATGTGACAGCTCAGGCTATCAGTATCAATGCAACTGCAAAGGAAAATGGAGAAAAGTAGAAAAGTAAAATACTTGAAGAAATAATAGCCAAAATATTCCTAATTTTATATAACTATAAACTCACTGCTCTAAAAATTTCAACAAACCTCTAGTAATAGAAACATGAAGAAAACTATCCAAGGGAATATATTCCTTAAGAAATGACAGTGAGAAAATCTTAAAAGCACACAATTTAGAAAAACAAAGAATGACAGTATGTTTTTCATTTGAAGCAAGGCAATCTAAAATATAGTGAAGCAGTACCTATAAAGTGGGAAGAAAAAAAATCTATCATCCTAAAATTCTATATACAGTCAAATTATTTTTCAAATATGAATGAGAAATAATGCATGTTTCAGACAGCAAACTGTTGAAAGAAATCATCACCAGCAGATCTGTAGTCAAGAAATGATATAACAGAAGTCCTTCAGACCGAAAGAAACTATACCAAAATACAGATGCGTGCAAAGAAATGAAAAATACTTTAAGGAGATGAATCTTTTGAATGGTGTAAAAGGACACTAAAAATTGAGACACTAATACAACAAATATTGGGCTTTCTCAGTGGCTCAGCAGTAATCCACCCACAATGCAAGAGCAGGAGGAAACCTGGGTTTGATCCCTGGATTGGGAAGATCCCCTGGAGGAGGGCATGGCAACCCATTCCAATATTCTTGCCTAGAGAATCCCATGGACAGAGGAGCTTGTCAGGCTACTGTCCATAGGGTCTCAAAGAGTTGGATACAACTGAAGTGACTTAGCATGCACAACACATACTAAAGCATTAGGTTACCATGAAAGAAAGAAAGTGAATTCTCTCAGTCATGTCTGACTCTGAGACCCCATGGACGGTAGCCTGCCAGGTTCCTCCATCCATGGGATTTTCCAGGCAAGAATATTGAAGTGGGTTTCCATTCCTTTCTCCAAGGTTACCATATGCAGCATGTACAATGGAAATGGTCAAGAACCACTTTTGTGACTCTTGCAGCCTCGGCCAGGTGGACAGGAAAAGTGGTCAGAGAATTCAAAGATTGAATTTTCTTCACACTCTTTTAGGAGGGATTTTTGCCACAGAGGTCCCCACCACCTCTTTTGGTAGGGAACATGGGATACTTTCTATTGCTCAAGCCTAGGGAATGGAAGTGCCTGGAAACACTTGGAGAGTTCATATTTGGAGTCATGGAGGACTTGTCCCTAACTCACATTTGATAAATGTCACCTAATGCCTACATGCAGGTCAGGAAGCAATAGTTAGAACTGGACATGGAACAACAGACTGGTTCCAAATAGGAAAGGGAGTATTTCAAGGCTGTATATTGTCAACCTGCTTATTTAACTTATATGCAGAGTACATCATGAGACACGCTGGGCTGGATGAAGCACAAGCTGGAATCAAGATTGCCAGGAGAAATATCAATAACCTCAGATATGCAGATGACACCACCCTTATGGCAGAAAGTGAAGAGGAACTAAAGAGCCTCTTGATGAAAGTGAAAGAGGAGAGTGAAAATGTTGGCTTAAAGCTCAACATTCAGAAAATGAAGATCATGGCATCTGGTCCCATCACTTCATGGAAAATAGATGGGGAAATAGTGGAAACAAGGCTGACTTTATTTTGGGGGGCTCCAAAATCACTGCAGATGGTGATTGCAACCATGAAATGAAAAGATGCTTACTCCTTGGAAGGAAACATATGATCAATCTATACGATATGTTAAAAAGTGGAAACATTACTTTGTCAACAAAGATCCATCTAGTCAAGGCTATGGTTTTTCCTGTGGTCATGTATGGATGTGAGAGTTGGACTATAAAGAAAGCTGAGTGCATAAGAATTGATGCTTTTGAACTGTGGTGTTGGAGAAGACTCTTGAGAGTCCCTTGGACTCCAAGGAGATCCAACGAGTCCATTGTAAAGAAAATCAGTCCTGGGTGTTCGTTAGAAGGACTGATGTTGAAGCTGAAACTCCAAAATTTTAGCCACCTGATGTGAAGAGCTGACTCATTTGGAAAGACCCTGATGTTAGGAAAGATTGAAGGCTGGAGGAGAAAGGGATGACAGAGGATGAGATGGTTAGATGGCATCACCAACTCAATGGACATGAATTTCGGTAAACTCTGGGAGTTGGTGATGGACAGGGAGGTCTGGTGTGCTGCGGTTCATGGGGTATCAAAGAGTCAGACATGACTGAGCAAGTGAACTGAAATGAATACTGCAAAATAGTCAGCATATCTTGTCCTGACTCTCAAGTTTTTCAAGCAAGTGATATGGATGTTTCCTAGAGTAAGCAGGAACTATAAGGAAGAGGGTCAATATCATCCAATCTTGGGTGCTGTTCTACAGAGCAACCTAGAGATATGGTGGGATCATAGTAGTAAGTACTCGAAAGTAGAAATGAACACCAGATCACAGAAAAAGATGTTGCAAGCAACTGTCTTAAAGAGACAGCCATCTGCCCAGACAAATTTTGGAGGTACACACTAGAAAATGGTAAGTGACCATGTTTAGAGTAAAAGACCAGCATTAAGGACGCAGAAGACTTTTCTCTATATATCTTATATACTGTTTGAGCCTTTTTCTTTCCTTACTATGTGGCATTGTGGCCTTCTGCCAAAAGAACCTTTATTTTGTTCAGGAATAAGTGTGTCCAGTTCTGAGTGATAGATTTCAAATGTACATTAGTCATACCAATTATGTCATGACTATATACATAACAATGAGTCATGACAATTATGTTCTCTGATTTCCGAAACTCCTAAAAAGAGGGAGAGCATACAACCTATAAGTAGACGGTTTGTACCACCTTTTACCTTTTGCCTCTCTTTCTATAAATGCCAAACTGCTGGCTGGAGCAGGAGCACACATGCTATAATACTGGGAAAGAACGAAAGAATCATAGACACTCTCATCCTTACATTGTGAATGAAAGTGTTAGTCACTTAGTCATGTCCAATTCTTTGTGACCCCATGGGCTGTAGCCTGCCAGGCCCCTCTGTCCATGGTATTCTCCTGGCAAGAACACTGGAGTGGGTTGCCATTTCCTTCTCCAGGGGATCTTCCTGACCCAGATATCAAACCCAGGTCTCCTGCATTGCAAGCATAATGGCGCAGACAGTAAAGAATCTGCCTGAAATGTAAGAGACCCCAGTTCGATTCCTGGGTTGGGAAGATCCACTACCCACTGCAGTGTTTTTAGGCTTCCCTTGTGGCTCAGCTGGTAAAGAATCCACCTGTGGAGGGAGAATAAGATGGTAGAGGAGTAGGTGGATATAGAATACATCTCTCTCCACAGATACATCAAGAATACACCTTAAGACACAGAAGTGCATACAGAACACCAGCTGAGAGTGTACAGGAGTACCTGACCAGTGGAAGAGAATACATAGAACCACACAAAACTCAGTAGGACAAAGGAACTAGGGGGATAAACAGGAGTGTTACTAGGACTGGACCTGCCCTCAGCCAGAGGGGGAAATGAAGCAGGGGTCTGATTTCCACATCAGGGGAATTGTCTGAGTCAGAGGAGAAACATTTAAGGCTGAGAGTGAAACAGCTGATCTGTGGGACCCCAGTCAGGGTTCCCCTTTAAGTGCCTGATGTTCTTATCTACAGAATAGCACCCCAACCAGGGGGCCCCTCTAAGTGCCTGATGCACCAGACAACAGAGAAGGACCCCAGGTAAGGGAGCCCTCTAAGTGCATGAATAGGTGGAACTATGGAGAAAGACTAGCCAAAGAGGCCTTCTGATTGCCAGCCACCAGAGGCTTGAAAAAAGACTCTGATAGGGCCATAACTCCTACAGCTGAGGCAGTCTGTGTCACTGCACACTTGGTGCCTCCAAGGTCCCCGTGACCTAAGCAGTTGTGCCACCTTCACACTCAACTCTCACTGAGGCAGAGCTGCCACAGGCAAAAAAAAGAAAAAAAAGTCTTGCATATGCATATGCAGTCACTTCAGTTGTTTCCAACTCTTTGCAACCCTGTGGACTGTGAACTGCCAGGCTTCTCTGTCGGGTGGATTCTCCAGGCAAGAATACTGGAGTGTATTGGCCAACACTGGTTGCCATACCCTTCGAGAACACTATATTTCCTACTGCCCTAGCTACCAACTCCCGTGAGTACCTGGTGCTGTCAGAACCCTGTGACCCAAGCAGCTGCAACACCTCTGCACCTGGCCGTCACTGGGGCAGACCCAAGTCCTCCAGGACATCCTCAGGAGCAAATCCCAGTGGATGATCCACATGCAGAGGTGGATATAAAACCACAACTGAAACCCAGGGGCAATGAAGCTTAGGAAGAAGACTCAAAGCCTTCCCACCAGCTGTACACGCTGCAGATTAAATCCACACAATCAACTAGGCAGACTCTGTCTATAGAACATATAAAAGGACATTAAGAACACCCACAAAAGAAAATGCACTAGTTCTGATAGCTGTGGACATTGGAGGCAAGAACACACAGGAGTAATACTAGATTAAAAGCTGAGCTGCACCACATCAGGTCCAGAGACCAGCACAGTGTTGGAGGGCATCCTAGGGAGGTGAGGTAACTGTGACTCCCAGCAAGGGAAAGGACCCTGACAGCAGTGACCCAAGGAAAACATTATTCATATGTTTTGACTTCTGTAAGGTCTTTTGGATTTTTTTTCTTTTTTCTTTTTTCCTTGTTTTGTTCCCCACTGTTATACTTGTCTATTTTATTGGCACTATGAAATCTAGTTAAGCTTTTAAGTTGTTGTTTTTGTTGTTGTTTTTAATCCACATTTTATTGTTCTTATAAACTTTTGCCTCTATATTGTCCTTCTGTAGTTCTGTGGAGTTTTTTTTTTTTTTTTAATTTTCTCTTCCCCACCCCCCACCTTTTTTTTCTTTTCTCTTTTTATAATTCTTAATTTTAATTTTTAACCTATTTTTTCTACATTTATTCCTTTGTTTCCTTTCCCTACTGTTCTTTTCCCTCTGCCATTAATCTTTAATGTATATAAATCTTCTTTATCTACCTCTATTTAACTTTGCATATATATTCTTTCTCTATTTTCTTTCTTTCCTTTCCTCTCAACATATTTGTTAATTTTTTTGTTTGTTTGTTTTTGCTTTATCCCTCATTTGGCACCTTGCTTCAGTATTGTTTTCCATTTTATGCTTTAGTTAGCTTTGTTCCTAACTGGTAGATATAATATTTGGTTTCCTTTGTTCGCTGGATCAATCTATTGTACTTTATTTTTGTTGAACTGTTTTGATTTTGTTTATGGATGTATACATATATATTTCATTATTTTAATTAGTATTTGCCTGAGTTTGTAACCACCATTTGTCTGGGGTTCATCGTTGGTTTCTTGTTTTGGGGTATGTGTTTTAATGTCATAACAAACCACTAGTGGAATCTTCATTCCTGACCAGAGAGATCAAACCCTGAGCCTTTGGAGTAAGAGCGCTGACTCCAAGACCCTAGACTACCAGAGAACTAACCCTAGGGAGTATCAAATAGTGAGAACTCACACAAAAGAAGCCACTTCAATACTAGACCCAGCATCACCCAGTCACCAGTAGCACTGTGTGCCGGATACCTCATCCAAACAACAAACAAAAATACAAACCCAATCATCAATAGACAGGATTACCAGCCTTGTGCATCAGAGGAAAAAACAAACAAACAAACAAACAAATCTCAGCATAAATCTCACCTTATACAAAGCTTACACAAACCACTGGACCAAGTTTAGGAGGGCAGAAAGCAAAAGGAAGGAAGAATTCAACCTTGAAGCTTGAGAAAAGGAAACCTCAAACACAATAAGTGCAAAAAAAAATTTTTTTTAATAAAGAAATAAAGAAAAGAAAAAAAAAAGCAGATAAATGCTGACTTTTTTTTCTTTTCTCTTTTTATAATTCTTAATTTTAATTTTTAACCTATTTTTTCTACATTTATTCCTTTGTTTCCTTTCCCTACTGTTCTTTTCCCTCTGCCATTAATCTTTAATGTATATAAATCTTCTTTATCTACCTCTATTTAACTTTGCATATATATTCTTTCTCTATTTTCTTTCTTTCCTTTCCTCTCAACATATTTGTTAATTTTTTTGTTTGTTTGTTTTTGCTTTATCCCTCATTTGGCACCTTGCTTCAGTATTGTTTTCCATTTTATGCTTTAGTTAGCTTTGTTCCTAACTGGTAGATATAATATTTGGTTTCCTTTGTTCGCTGGATCAATCTATTGTACTTTATTTTTGTTGAACTGTTTTGATTTTGTTTATGGATGTATACATATATATTTCATTATTTTAATTAGTATTTGCCTGAGTTTGTAACCACCATTTGTCTGGGGTTCATCGTTGGTTTCTTGTTTTGGGGTATGTGTTTTAATGTCATAACAAACCACTAGTGGAATCTTCATTCCTGACCAGAGAGATCAAACCCTGAGCCTTTGGAGTAAGAGCGCTGACTCCAAGACCCTAGACTACCAGAGAACTAACCCTAGGGAGTATCAAATAGTGAGAACTCACACAAAAGAAGCCACTTCAATACTAGACCCAGCATCACCCAGTCACCAGTAGCACTGTGTGCCGGATACCTCATCCAAACAACAAACAAAAATACAAACCCAATCATCAATAGACAGGATTACCAGCCTTGTGCATCAGAGGAAAAAACAAACAAACAAACAAACAAATCTCAGCATAAATCTCACCTTATACAAAGCTTACACAAACCACTGGACCAAGTTTAGGAGGGCAGAAAGCAAAAGGAAGGAAGAATTCAACCTTGAAGCTTGAGAAAAGGAAACCTCAAACACAATAAGTGCAAAAAAAAATTTTTTTTAATAAAGAAATAAAGAAAAGAAAAAAAAAAGCAGATAAATGCTGCACAAATGAAGGAACAAAGAAAAAAAAAAAAAACACAGAATTCCAAATAAATGAAGATGAAGTAGGCAAACTACCTGAAAAAGAATTCAGAATAATGATAGCAAAAATGATCAAAAATCTTGAAAATAGAATGGAGAAAATGCAAGAATCAATTAACAAAGACCTAGAAGAATTAAAGAATAAACACAGAGCAACAAACAACACAATTAATGAAATTAAAAATACTCTAGAAGGATTCAATAGCAGAATATCTGAAGCAGGAGAAAGAATCAGTGAGCTGGAAGATAAAATGGTAGAAATAACTTCTGAAGAGCAGAATAAAGTAAAAAGAAGGAAAAGAACTGAGGATAGTCTCAGAGATCTCTGGGACAGTATCAAACACACCAACCTTCAAAATATAGGGGTCCCAGAAGAAGAAGACAGTGGCAACCCACTCCAGTACTCTTGCCTGGAAACCCCCCTGGATGGAAGAGCCAGGTGGGCAGCAGTCCATGGGGTTGCTGAGGGTCAAACACAACTGAGCGACTTCACTTTCACTTTTCACTTTCAGGCATTGGAGAAGGAAATGGCAACCCACTCCAGTGTTCTTGTTTGGAGAATCCCAGGGATGGGGTAGCCTGGTGGGCTGCCATCTCTGGGGTTGCACAGAGTCAGACATGACTGAAGCAACTCAGCAGCAGAAGAAGAAGAAGAGAAAAAGAAAGGGTAGAAGAAAATTTTTGAAAAGATTATAGTTGAAAATATCCCCAATATGGAAAAGGAAATAGTCAATCAAGTTCAAGAGGCACAGAGTCCTATATAGGAAAAACCCAAAGAGAAATACACCAAGACACATTCTAATCAAACTAACAAAAACTAAACACAAAGAAAGAATATTAAAAGCAGCAAGGGAAAAACAAGTAACATACAAGGGAAACCCCATACGTTTAATAGCTGATCTTTCAGCAGAAACTCTGCAGTTTCTGCTGCAGAAGGGACAGAACTCAAACAGAAAGGAATGGCAGGATATATTTAAAGTACTGAAAGGGAAAAATCTACAGCCAAGATTACTCTACCCAGCAAGGATTTTATTCAAAATTGTTGGAGAAATCAAAACCTTTTCAGACAAGCAAAATTTAAGAGAATTCAGTACCACCAAACCAGCTTTACAACAAATGTTAAAGAGACTTATATAATTAAGAAATACAATAGAAGAAAAAGATCTACAAAATCAAACTCCAAACAATTAAGATAATGGCAATAGGAGCAAATATATCTAATTACTTTAAATGTAAATGGATTAAATGCTCCAACCAAAAGACACAGACTGGCTGAATGGATTCAAAAACAAGACCCATATATATGCTGTCTATCAAATCCCTTATGACTATACAGGGGAAGTAAGAAATAGATTTAAGGGACTAGATTTGATAGATAGAGTGCCTGATAACTATGGACTGAGGTTCGTGACATCGTACAGGAGACAGTGATCAAGACCATCCCCATGGAAAAGAAATACAAAAAAGCAAAATGGCTGTCTGGGGAGGCCTTACAAATAGCTGTGAATAGAAGAGAGGCGAAAAGCAAAGGAGAAAAGGAAAGATATAAGCATCTGAATGCAGAGTTCCAAAGAATAGCAAGAAGAGATAAGAAAGCCTTCTTCAGCGATCAATGCAAAGAAATAGAGGAAAATAACAGAATGGGCAAGACTAGAGATCTCTTCAAGAAAATTAGAGATACCAAGGGAACACTTCATGCAAAGATGGGCCGATAAAGGACAGAAATGGTATGGACCTAACAAAGCAGAAGATATTAAGAGGGGTGGCAAGAATACACAGAAGAACTGTACAAGAAAGATCTTCATGACCCAGATAATCATGATGATGTGATCACTAATCTAGAGCCAGACATCTTGGAATGTGAAGTCAAGTGGGCCTTAGAAAGCATCACTATGAACAAAGCTAGTGGAGGTGATGGAATTCCAGTTGAGCTGTTTCAAATCCTGAAAGATGATGCTGTGAAAGTGCTGCACTCAATATGCCAGCAAATTTGGAAAACTCAGCAGTGGCCACAGGACTGGAAAAGGTCAGTTTTCATTCCAATTCCAAAGAAAGGCAATGCCAAAGAATGCTCCAACTACCGCACAATTGCACTCATCTCACATGCTAGTAAAGTAATGCTCAAAATCCTCCAAGCCAGGCTTCAGCAATAACTGTGGTGTTGGAGAAGACTCTTGAGAGTCCCTTGGACTGCAAGGAGATCCAACCAGTCCATTCTGAAGGAGATCAGCCCTGGGATTTCTTTGGAAGGAATGATGCTAAAGCTGAAACTCCAGTACTTTGGCCACTTCATGCGAAGAGTTGACTCTTTGGAAAAGACTCTGATGCTGGGAGGGATTGGGGGCAGGAGGAGAAGGGGACGACCGAGGATGAGATGGCTGGATGGCATCACGGACTCGATGGACGTGAGTCTGAGTGAACTCCGAGAGATGGTGATGAACAGGGAGGCCTGGCGTGCTGCGATTCATGGGGTCACAAAGGGTCGGACACGACTGAGCGACTGAACTGAACTGACAAGAAATCCACTTCAGACCTAAAGACACATATAGACTAAAGTAAGAGGATGGAAAAGAACATTCCATGCAAATGGACAGCAAAAGAAAGCTGGGGTAGCAATCCTCATATCAGACAAAATAGACTTTAAAATAAAGATTATAAGAGATAAGGAGAGATACTACATAATGATCAAGGGATCAATCCGAGAGAAAGATAAAACAATAGTAATATCTGTGCACCCAGCATAAGAGCACCTCAATCCATAAGACAAATAGTAACAGACATAAAAGGAGAAATTGACAGTAACAAAATAATAGTGGGATACCTTAACACCGCACTCACACTAATGGACAGATCATCAAAACAGAAAAGTAATAAGGAAACACAAGTCTTAAATGATACATTGGATGAGGTGGATCTCATTGATATCTTCAGGACATTTCATCCAAATATAGAAGAATACACCTTCTTCTCAAGTGTACATGGAACATTCTCCAGGATAGACCACATCTTGGGTCACAAATCAAACCTCAGTAAATTTAAGATAATTGAAATCATATCAAACATCTTCTCTAACTGCAATGCTATGAGACTAGATATCAATTACAAGAAAAAAACTGCTAAAAACCCAAACATATGGAGAGTAAACAATGTGTTTCTAAATAGCCAACAGGTTACTGAAGAAATCAAAAAGGAAATCAAAAATTTTCTAGAAACAAATGACAATGGAAGCATCACAACTCAAAATCTATAGGATGCAGCAAAAGCAGTTCTAAGAGGGAGGTTTATAGCAATACAATCCTACTTTAAGAAATAAGAAAAGCATTGAATAGACAACCTAATTTTATACCAAAGCAACTGATAAAGAAGAAGAACAACAGCAACCAAAAAAAAAAAAAATTAGCAGAAGAATAGAAATCATAAAGATCAGAACAGAATAAATGAAAAAGAAATGAAAGAAACAATAGTAAAGATTAATAAAACTAAAAGCTGGCTTTTTGAGAAGATAAACAAAACTGACAAACCTTTATCCAGACTCAAGAAAAAAAGAAGAATCAAAACAAAAATATCAGAAATAAATAAGGAGAGGTTACAACAGACAATGCAGAAATACAAAGGATTATAAGAGACCATTATGAACAACTATATGGCAGTGAAATGGATAATCTGGAAGAAATGGACAGATTCTTAGAAAAATTCAATCTTCCAAGACTGAACCAGGAAGAAATAGAAATTATGAACAGCCCAATTATAAGCACTGAAATGAAAGCTGTGATCAAAAAGCTCCCAAAAAACAAAAGCCCAGGACCAAATGGCTTTATAGGAGATTTCTATCAAACATATAGAGAAGAGCTTCTAAAACTCTTTCAAAAAATTGCAGCAGAAGGAACACACCAAACTCATTCTATGATGTCACCATCACCCTGATACCAAAACCAGACAAAGACAACACAAAAAAAAGAAAACTACAGACCAGTATCACTAATGAATATAGATGCAAAAATCCTCGACAGAAATTTAACAAAAAGAATTCAACAACACATTAAATAGCTCATACCCCATGACCAAGTTGGGTTTATTCCAGAGACACAAGGATTCTTCAATACAAACAAATCAATCAGTGTGATATATCATATTAACAAATTGAAAGATAAAAACCATATTATAATCTCAATAGATGCAGAAAAAGCCTTTGACAAAATTCAACACCCATTTATGATTAAAACTCTTCAAAAAATGGGCATAGAAGGAACCTACTCAACATAGTAAAGGCTATATATGATAAGCCTATAGCAAACATTATTCTCAATGGTGAAAAACTGAAAGCATTCCCCCTAAGATCAGGAACAAGATAAGGTTGTCCACTTCCACCACTATTATTCAACATAGTTTTGGAAGTCCTACCTACAGCAATCATAGAAGAAAAAGAAATAAAAGGAATTCAGATTGGAAAGGAAGTAAAGCACTCACTGTTAGCAGATGACATGATACTGTACATAGAAAACCCTAAAGATAGTATCAGAAAATTACTAGACCTAATTAGTGAATTTAGCAAAGTTTCAGTTACAAAATCAATATACAGAAATCACTTGCATTTCTATATGCTAACAATGAAAAATCAATAAGAAAAATTCAGGAATCAATTCCATTCACCATTGCAACAAAAATAATTAAATATCTAGGAGTAAACTTGCCTAGGGAGACAAAAAAAATACTATACACAGATAATTATAAGACACTAATGAAAGAAATCATTGATATAAACAGATGGAGAGATATTCCATGCTCCTGGGTAGGAAGAATCAATATTGTGAAAATGACTATACTATCAAACTCAATCTACAGATTCAATGTAATCTCTACATACAGCCACTATGGAAGATGGTATGGAAATTCCTTTAAAAACTAGGAATAAAACCACCATATTCCCCAGCAATCCCCCTCCTAGGCATATACCATGAGGAAACCAAAATTGAAAAGGACACATGTATCCCATTGCTTATTGCAGCACTATTTACAATAGCTAGAACACTGGAAGCAACCTAGATGTCCATTGACAGACGAATGGATAAAGAAGCTCTGGTACATACACATAATGGAATATTACTCACCCATAAAAAGGAATGCGTTTCAATCAGTTCTAATGAGGTGGATGAAACTAGAGTCTATTACACAGAGTGAAGTAAGTCAGAAAGAGAGAGATAAATGTATATTAACATGTATATACAGAATCCAGAAAGATGGTACTGAAGAATTTATTTGCAGGGTAGCAATGGACAGGGAGGCCTGGTGTGCTGCAATTCATGGGGTTGCAAAGAGTCGGACACGACTGAGCAACTGAACTGAACTGAATGGAGAAACAGACATAGAGAATGGACTTATAGACATGGGGTGAGGAGAGAGGATAAGATTATGGAGAGAGTAACATGGAAACTTTCATTACCATATGTAAAATAGATAGGCAACAGTAATTTTCTGTATGGCTCAGGAAACTCAAACAGGAGCTCTGTATACACCTAGAGGGGTGTCATGGAAGGGAGTTGGAAGGGACATTCAAAAGGGAGAGGATATATGTATACCTATGGCTGATTCATGTTCAGGTTTGACAGAAAACAAAATTCTGTAAAGCAATCATCCTTCAATTAATTTTTTTTTTTTTAAAGAGCATTAGGAAACAAACAATTGGAGAAAAAAAAAAAGAATCCACCAGCAATGCGGGAGACCTGGGTTCAATCTCTGGGTTGGGAGATCCCTTGGAGAAGGGAAAGGCTATCCACACCAGTATTCTGTCCTGGAGAATTTCGTGGACTGGATAGTGTGTGGGGCTTCCAAGAACTGGACACAACTGAGCGACTTTCACTTTCTATATTATGGAAACAGTAAATCAAAGCCAGAACCTCCTGACATCTTGTTACTTAAGATCACAAGCATGTGCCCACCAGCTTCAGCAGCTCACTTTTGAAAAATTGTTAGAAATATACCTCAGGCCTCACCCCAGACCTACTGAATCTGAAACAACATGTTATTGACAAGATTCCAGGTGATTCATGGACACATCAGAGTACAAGAATCACTACTCTACAGAAAAAATAACCCCATTTAAGTTGTTCTCAGATATAACATTAACTGAAGATAAAAGTATTTTAATCATATGTATGTGTTTCATTCTCAGTGTTTAAAAAATTACTCTAAATAAACAGATGATATAAAAAATTATTTACATAAACTTTAAAAAAGGTTAAGGGTCTTTTTTTTTTTTTTTTTAATTTCCTTTTAGCATAGGTACAAACGAGTAAACATAGTAATGGTAAGTGAGCGTGCTCTTCCTTTCAGGATCGTAAATAAGTTCAAAATAATTACAAATGTGTAATCTTTAACCTGTTAGCCATCTTGTATAAAAGCTGTCAGTTCAGTTCAGTTGCTCAGTTGTGTCCAAGTCTTTGTGACCACATGGACTACAGCATGCCAGGCCTCCCTGTCCATCACCAACTCATGGAGCTTGCTCAAACTCACGTCCATCGAGTTGGTGATGCCATCCAACCATTTCATCCTCTGACGTCCTCTTCTCCTCCTACCCTCAATCTTTCCCAGCATCAGGGTCTTTTCCAGTTAGTCAGTTCTTCTCATCAGGTGGTCAAAGTATTGGAGGTTCAGTTTCAGCATCAGTCTTCCCAATGAATATTCAGGACTGATTTCATTTAGGATTGACTGGTTGGATCTCCTTGCAGTCCAAAGGACTATCGAGAGTCTTCTCCAACACCACAGGTCAAAAGCATCAGTTCTTCAGTGCTCAGCTTTCTTTATCATCCAAGTCTCACATTAGTACTGACTACTGGAAAAACCATAGTTTTGACTAGATGGACCTTTGTTGGTAAAATTATATCTCTGCTTTTTAACATGCTTTCTAGGTTTGTCATAGCCTTTCTTCCAAACAGTAAGGCGTATTCTTGCTTTGGGAACCCCATAAATACTATGAAAAGGCAAAAGGATATGACACTAAAAGATGAACTCCTCAGGTCAGTAGATGCCCAATATGCTAATAGAGAAGTGTGGAGAAATAACTCCAGAAAGAATGGAGACTGAGCCAAAGCAAAAACAATGTCAGAACAGCTGTAATAAAAACTGTAGCTTAATATTTAAAAAGCTACAATAATGAGCTGATACAGATTTATAGATATAATCAGTTTTCAAAATTTTTATAAAGCTGTTCTTGTTGGCTCTATATTTGAATTTTATCCAATGCTCAAATGTAAGCTGTGCAATAATTCTATCAAAATAAATTATTTGTATATACATGCATGAATGCTCAGTGGCTCAGTCATGTCCAACTCTTTACAACCTCATGGACTACAGCCTGCAGGGCTGATCTGCCCGTGAAATTTTCCAAGCAAGAATACTGGAGTGGGCTGCCTTTTTTTTTTTTTTTTTTTTTGGCTGGTGTTTAAATCCTAGATGTTGACTAAAATGCACAGACTCAAATCACCTGCATTCAGTAAAAACAAGTTCCCACTAGCATTTTCCATTTCTGCTCACTGCTCAATTGAACTGCTTATATATCCTGGCTCTGCTGTAAAGAAATTTTGGGCTCAAATCCCAGGATTGATTCCACTGCCACAGGATTGTCAGCTAC
This sequence comes from Cephalophus harveyi, assembly GCA_006410635.1. Lineage (NCBI taxonomy): Eukaryota > Metazoa > Chordata > Mammalia > Artiodactyla > Bovidae > Cephalophus > Cephalophus harveyi. The sequence goes on from SJYT01068876.1 coordinate 56,767, forward strand.
AGAATTCTTTAAAATGTTCTTTCCTTCTACATTTATTTAACTCAAAGATTTGAAGTCTTAGTTGCCAAAAGTTTTACACTAACAAATTTCACAGGAGAACTAAGAGAATCAGAAAGCAGTGACTGAATCAATCATTTTCATACCCAGATGATGACTGTATCCATAGAACAGAAAATGAATCTATTTGATAAAATAAAAAGCTGTATACAGTATACTCCATAAATACATTTTACAAACATGCATACAAGGCTCAAGTAGAACAAGGCTGAGGAAGTAACTTATGCATATAATCTCCATCAAATATGTAATAGCATTATTGCCATTCTGATTTCATCATCACATTTTATATAAACAGAGGAAAAGGATATTAAAGTAACTATACCTTTGGTTTCACACTGCTATTGAAAATATCTGAATGATTATGACTTTGTAAAAATCCCATCAAACCAATTGTGCACTGAAAGTGTTTTTTATTTTAGTTTATGACTACTTTCAAAACCCACCTCTAGCAGCTGTTTTTCAATAATCAAAGTCCGAAAGGCCTTGTACATCTCACAGCACTCTAATTTTCTCTTTCTTCCTCTATCTTTCTCTATACCCATGTCTCCTATTTGACTATGAGCCCCACCCCATCCCTGGGACTTTCCTAGGTGAACCTCTCTCCATTTCTTGTGCTCACAGAAATACAGTTTCTCTGCTTTGCTTACTGTTCCATTTTATCAATGGATGGCTAAGAATTCTCTTGCTTGCTTCTGAGAGATTAGTTTTAAAGGTGGTGATTAGGAGTGAAATGATAAAGTTGTCCTAGGGTTGAGTGGAATTAAAATAGAAGGCCTTGGATTCCTATCTGCTGATAATTAGCTGAAAGACTGTGAATCAGGCTCCTAACCTCTCTGAGCTTCTTCATGTTCTCAGTCAAGAGAGAGGTTTGCTCTAGATTCAGATGACCGAATCTAGATTGGAGAAGGAAATGGCAACCCACTCCAGTGTTCTTGCTTGGAGAATCCCAGAGAAGGGGGAGCCTGGCGGGCAACCCTCTATGGGGTCGCACAGAGTCGGACACGACTGAAGCGACATAGTAGCAGTAGCAGCAATTGACTGAAGCAACAACTATGATCCCCAAACCCCACTCCGACCCCCAAGCTCTTTAACTTTCTGAGCACACGCTTAGGGGCTTCCTCCCCAGCCCTCCCATCCCTCTGTTGTCATGCACACAACTGAAAAAAAGTTCCTATGGGCCCTCTCAGAGAACATGCTTCACAAGATTCAAAATCCAGTTGTAGAGGCCTTTCCAACATGATTACTGTTTTAACTATAGGTAAGGTAGAAGCCTACATACAAATTTTAATGAATTCACACCAAATTGTCATACCTTTAAGTCATGCGGCAATTCAAAATCAGGTTTCTCCTCCAAGATTAATTATGGCTGTCTGACACTATTACTCATTAAAATGTTTTAAAAGCCCACAATACCTAGAATTTCAAAAAGTGTCACACACCAGCAATTCCTATTAGTGAAAACAGGAATATGACAACTGAATATAACCAGAGGGGGAACGCTGCCTCAGGTAGCTTTATAATACACATGGCCCAGCTTGCACTTCTGCAGGGCAGGATGAAAGCTGGCACTGACCTTGGCAGGACTAACCAGGGCACCTTTCTATTAGGCTAAGGTTTCTTTTTAAATGCTTTGGAACCTGGGAAAGGAAGAGGAATTCTGCTGTCAACAACCAATTGTGCTGCTTGGTGTCACCTTTTCTGTTTCCTGACACACACATTTACATTGCAATTGCCAGAGAAAATTTCTCTTTTCCCTTCTAATTGGATTGAATTGCTCCTAGATCTTTAGTCTTGTCCCCAAAAGCAATAATGAGAGGGTGGAATACTTTAAGCTCAGTGGTAGAATTATTTAAATTGCTTACAAATGGATGGATTCTTATGCCAAGGTAGGTGTTTCCTTCTCCTCCAGCTCCTTCCTTCCTCCCTCTCCCACCTCTTTTTTTAAATGAGTTTCCTTGATTATATTCTTTCTTATAGACATCCAATTGCATTTGTTTGTTTTCACTTTGTCTTTGGGTGTGTAACTCTGTACATTTGTGGCTTCAAACTGTGTTTAGGTAACAGATCAGTAACCCCCCCCCCTACACTAGGAGGGTCTTGCTGTATTTTTTGTATACAGTCTGTTCCCATTTCTTAGGCAACACAAACCTGAGTGTGGAGAGGAGAAAGGAAAAAAACTGCCTTGAGGCAAAATCTGTTCTTGTGGAATTCAGAAAGACTTTCTCAGGACTTTCCACTTGTCTATCTAGGCTTTTCCAACATCTTTTCCTGCCCTCTCTCCCTGTGAGCTCTATTTCCCACTCCACCAGTTTCCCATCTCTCCAAAATTTCATCAATCCCCCCTTGTATGTGGGGAAAATTATGAACAAGTACACATAAAGAGGTTAAGTGTATAATGTACTTGTCTCTTCCAAAGGTATTACCAGTGTTTAAACTATGTAAATCATTAATGGTGAATTTTGTTGTTGTTGTTTTTCAGTTGCTAAGTCATGCCTGACTCTTTGCGACCCCAAAAACCCAGCATCAGGGTCTTTTCCAATTATGTCTTAGATTCTGCCTTATGTGTACTTTTTAATGATTCTTAGAAGCAGGATGTCTTTCTATTCACTCTAGATATTTCTACATAAGCAGCCCTCTACTCATTTGGTTTGCTTTGCCTAGAACTATTCTAGAGTGGTAAATGGTACCAGCCTATTGAAGAATCTAAGCTACTCCATTTTGTTAACAGAAAAACTCCATTTTGTAAGGTTCCAGGAAGAGAGCCTTTGGAAATCCCCTGACCTCACCCCACCACCCACGAGCCAATCGGACCCCAGACCAGAATCTCCTGACTTAATATTCAGGAGCTTGTGGTCTACCTAGGAAATAGGGACCAAACAAAAACCAACACACAACCCTTCGAAAGAAAGTGACCAATCAGACATCCCCCTACCTAGAAATTCTTTTTCTTTTTCATGAACACTCCCTATATAAGCAATGTAACCCCAAACCTGGGGCTCCTCCCTATAGCCACTGTGTCAGTAACGGTGGGAGCCCCAGCTCAAGCTTGGTAATAAAAACTCTCTTGCTTTTGCATTGGATATCAGCTCCCTGGTGGTCATTGGGAGATTTCGTGACTTGGGCATAACACCTATATCCTATTTCTTTAATACCTTTTCATAGCATCCACATCATTCACAGCATGGATCACAGGCATAAACACATGTACCTCCATCTTCTGTTTATTAGCTAGTTCCTTATCATTTACCACCTTATGTTGGTTTTGGTTCCTCTGCCAAAACACAGAACAAGGTTATCAAGGAACACTGATACCCATCTGTAAGATATCCCTTTGTATCAAAGATACCCTTTCTTTCAAAGGGGCACAGAATTCTGGTTGATAAATGGTAAAGATCCTATCATCAGATCCCATCATCAGAGCAATATTTTGCTCTCTGCTGACTTTGAGATCCTTCACAGATGACATGAATGCTAAAATGGTTGCATTATGGTACATCAAATCCGTGGTGTGATATTTTTTATCAATTAAAAAACAAAAACAAAAAATTCCATGCTATGTGGTCTCTAAACCCTATCTAAATAATGTGCTGCATGAATATCTCATTAAAATGTAAGGAAAAAGGAAGAAAAGCAACTGCCCAAAAGGCCAGTGTATTCTGAACCACTAGGGGAAAAAAATTGGTGACCAAACAAAAAAGATAAACTGAGTCAGAACGGGTATTTTTTTCTACATTTAACAAATTTTCATGAATAACTATGAATAAAATAATGAGTTAATCAACACTCCTTGCTTTCAGAGAGTCTCATACCTAGTACCAGAGAGAAAAGTAAAGCATGCACACACACACACATCACATAGACAATATGCAACGGCAAGCTGGTAGTCTGAAGGGAGATTACAAGGGGCCCAAGAGCATATGGATGGAGAAGGAAATGGCAACCCACTCCAGCATTCTTGCCTGAAGAATCCCATGGACAGAGGAGCCTGGTGGGCTATAGTCCATGGGGTCGCAAAGAGTCAGACACAACTGAACCATTCTCACTCACTCATTCAAGAGTATATGGAAGGGGATCATGACCCAGGATTTATTGGGCCCAGGAAGATGAAAAAGAAATATTTCAGCTGTGATCTGAAGGGTGAGTAGTTTAAAGAGGTAAAGAAAGTTCAGAAAGCTTTGCCTTGACAGATCTTGAAAGACTCTGAACAGGAAGAAAATCTGGGCTATTTTAGTAACAGAGAGAAGGTCAGAATGGCAGTATTCAAGACATCAAAGAAGAGTTTGACATTGCATAAGCTGGGAGAAGTAGGCAACAACCCAACCATAGAGGCCTTCCAGATAAACTATGTTAAGAAGTTTGGTAAAAATCAAGAGCAATTGGAAGAAATGGAAGTCTTTAGGCTGTTTCAATACAAAAATGATCACACAGATTACACAATGAAGAATAAACCAGGCAGTACAGAAAGTTAATATGGGCAAAATTCTTAGCAGATACAACAAACATATCCACAAAATAATTCACTTGATAATCATAGTTTAGAATAGGGCAGTGCTTGTAAAAAGAGATAAATGGAAAGATTGGGGACATATTTTGGAGGTAAAAGATCTATGTTTAATGCTATTTACTGAAATACATTTGCTCAATCAGGATTGTTGGGGACTCAATAGTAGACATGTTGAATTTGGGGTGTCTCTGAGAGTTCAATCTCTGGGTCAGGAAGATCCCTTGAGGCAGGAAGTGGCAGCCTACTCCAGTATTCTTGCCTGGAAAATTCCATGGACAGAGAAGGCTGGCTGGCTATAGTCTATGGGGTCACAAAAAATCACATATGACTTAGTGACTGAACACACACACACACAGAGTTATGAGGATGTAACATGTAGGTAATTTACAATGCAGTTTTACAGTTCAAAGGAAAAGATTGATTTAGAGATTAGAAGTCAGGAATTGTTGGCATACAGAAGAATTGAAACCCTGGTTAAGAGTAAAGAGGAGTTGAATTTTTGAGAATGCTGAAAGAAGATAATCCCCAAAAAGGATCTATGCAAAATAATGAGGGTCTAGCTATCAGTGATCAGTGGAGGAGAACATCTTTTAGGAAAAAAAGGATAAACCTTAAATGGGTAAATATAGAGATACATTTGGTTACAGGATATTTCAAAGGAATGAGAAGAAAATCAGTATGGACAGAGACTCAGAATTTTGTATCCTTCATCTCATGACCAATAAAGTGGTGTCATCCCCAAAGCAGAAGTTTAATAAAGAAAGAAAAAACAGCAATAAAGAAAAGTCAAAAAGAGTTTAATTTGACAAAGGATTTTTACATGGGGTTGGAGAGGACAGCTCATCATTTAATTCAAGTGTGTTTCTTCTCTATATTATATAAAGGACTCTGGGGGTGATTGAAGGAAGCGGTACAATACATATATTTCTAGTTAGGAAGATGACTGCTGCTCCTTTAACCATTTGTGAGAATGTCAAGGACCAAATCAAAGAAAAAGATGAATTTTGAGGAAACATTCATTTTATAGTATAATATACCAATAAATGATATTTCCTCAGATTAAAAAGCAAACACAACTGCCTCATTTCATGTCATTTTTCAATTGCTCATTTACCATAAAATATCAACACTCAATACTTTTAAGTAAAATTAAATTTCTACTTCCCTTCAGTTAAGGTTTTTATTTAAATATTTCACTAGAAATTTTGTTTTTTTTAATATAAATTTATTTATTTTAATTGAAGGCTAATTGCTTTACAATATTTCACTAGAAATTTTATACTTCTACTTAAGTCTGCTATTAGAGCCAACATGTGAGATAAAGCTATACCAGGGCAAGAAATCTGATTGACTCTACTTTCCTTCAAAGAAACGTTGAAAGTAGCAATTTTTTTGTAAAAGTAAATATTTTAATTTTTTAATATTATACTCTTAATGAAAAAAAGTACTTTTTAAAAAAGATATAGTTTTTGGACTTCCCTGGTGGCTCAGACAGTAAAGCGTCTGCCTACAATGCGGGAGACCTGGGTTCAGTCCCTGGGTCGGGAAGATCTCCTGGAGGAGGAAATGGCAACCCACTCCAGTATTCTTGCTGGGAAAATCCCATGGATGGAGGAGCCTGGTGGGCAACATACAGTTCATGGGGTCGCAAAGAGTTGGACACGACTGAGCGACTTCACTCATAGTTTTTGAATTGAATAAATTTTGCACACTTCAACTGAAATTTAGCATGCTATCCAAGGCCTACTGAAAATAAAAATAAATATTTATTTTGTAGGCTACCACATATGTATGCTAACACAAGTAAAACTGTATATGGTCAAATATTCTATTATCAACTATGTCATTCTTTCTTCATCCAGAAGACTCTACATACTCCTGACTTCAGGCAAATTTGCTGCCATTGACCGTATAATAGGATGAAACTGGTAAATAGTATACACTGAAACTTCAGTGTTTTTATTTGGAATCATAAGATCATTTGTCTTTATTCCTTTCCATGTATAATATTAGTTCTCTTCTCCCCAATATATACCAACATCCTTCTTGTTAATCTCTTTCTTTATTGAACATTGATTTACAATGTTCTGTTAGTTTCAGGTATACAGCAAAGTGATTCAGATATACACACACATATAATATATATAAATATTTTTTCAGATTCTTTTCTATTATAGTTTGTTACAACACATTGAATACAGTTCCCTGTGCTATAGAGTAGTTCCTCATTGTTAATCTATTTTATGTATAGCAGTGTGTATCTGTTAATTATTTTACCTTTTCTCCCCATAGTACGTGGCGCAATGTGTTTTCATAGTAAGTGATCAATAAATCATCCATTGTTTATCTTGTTGTATGTGTGCCAGGGTCCACTTAAGTTGAAATTGAAGGTCATTTCATATATACAGTCAGCAAAAACGAGACCTGGAGCTGACTGTGGTTCAGATCATCAGCTCCTTATTGCAAAATTCAGGCTTAAACTGAAGAAACTAGGGAAAACCACAAGGCAATTTATGCATGACCTAAATCAAATCTTTTATGATTATACAATGGAGGTAACAAATATATTCAAGGGGTTAGATCTGGTGGACAGAGTTCCTAAAGAACTATGGACTGGGGGTTGTAACACAGGAGTTAGTACAGGAGTCAATGACCAAAACCATCCAAAAGAAAAAGAAATGCAAGAAAGCAAAGTGGTTGTCTAAGGAGGCTTTACAAATAGCTGAGGAACGAAGAGAGGCAAAACGTAAGGGGAAAAGTAAAGATATACCCAACAGAATGCAGAGTTCCAGAGAATAGCAAGGATGAACAATGCAAAGAAATAGAGGAAAACAATAGAATGGAAAAGACTAGTGATCTCAGGAAAACTGGAGATATCAAGGGAACATTTGCAAAAATGGACAATATAAAGGACAGAAATGGTAAGGACCTAACAAGAAATTAAGAAGAGGTGGCGAAAATACACAGAAGAACTGTACAAAAAAGGTCTTAATGACCCGGATAACCACAGTGCTATCTTCACTCACCTAGAGCCAGACATCCTGGAGTGTGAAGTCAAACAGGCCTTAGGAAGCATTAAGATGTAAAATTTGGGTTTAGAAAAGGCAGAGGAAACAGAGATCAAATTGCCAACATTCATTGGATCATAGAAGAATCAAGAAAATTCCAGAAAAACACCTATTTCTGTTTCATTGACTATCCAAAACCTTTGATTGTGTGGATCACAACAAACTGTGGAAAATTCTTAAAGAGATGGGGATTACAGACCACCTTACCTGTTTCCTGAGAAACCTGTATGTGGGTCATGAAACAAAAATTAGAACCTTACATAGAACAACAGAGTAGTTCAAAATGGGGAAAGGAGTATATTGTCACCATGCTTATTTAACTTATATTCAGAGTACGTCCTGCAAAATGCCAGGCTGGATGAATCAGAAGCTGGAATCAAGATTGCTGGGAGAAATATTAGCAGCCTCAGCTATGCAGATGGTATCACTCTAATGGCAGAAAATGAGGAGGAACTAAGAGCCTCTTAGTTCATAAGAGCAGCAGCTGTGACAGACAGTGCAGGAAGCACAGCAGATGCGAAGGACCACCCAAGGTCAAGGGCGGCACCCAAGAGCACCAGGCTGCAACGGCGGCATAGCCAGGAGTGGCTGAGTGGAGCTACCCCACATCCGAGGTCAGGAGGGGTGACACTTCCAAGGTAAGGAGCAACAGTTGCACTTTGCTGGAGCAGCCGTGAAGAGATACCCCATGCCCAAGGTAAGAGAAACCCAAGTAAGAAGGTAGGTGTTGCAAGAGGGCATCAGAGGGCAGACACACTGAAACCATAATCACAGAAAACTAGCCAATCTGATCACATGAACCACAGCCTTATCTAATTCAATGAAACTAAACCATGTGGGACCACCCAAGATAGATGGGTCATGATAGAGAGGTCTGACAGAATGTGGTCCACTGGAGAGGGGAATGGCAAACCACTTCAGTATTCTTGCCTTGAGAACCCCATGAACAGTATGAAAAGGCAAAATGATAGGATACCAAAAGAGGTACTCCCCAGGTCGGTAGGTGCCCAATCTGCTACTGGAGATCAGAGGAGAAATAACTCCAGAAAGAATGAAGGGTATGGAGCCAAAGCAAAAACAATACCCAGTTGTGGATATGACTGGTAATAGAAGCAAGGTCCAATGCTGTAAAGAGCAATATTGCATAAGAACCTGAAATGCCAGGTCCATGAATCAAGGCAAATTGGAAATGGTCATACCATTTCCAATGGCAAGAGTGAATGTCGACATTCTAGGAATCAGTGAACTAAAATGGACTGGAATGGGTGAATTTAACTCAGATGACCATTATATCTACTACTGTGGGCAGGAATCCCTTAGAAGAAATGGAGTAGCCATCATGGTCAACAAAAGAGTCCAAAATGCAGTACTTGGATGCAATCTCAAAAATGACAGAATGATCTCTGTGCGTTTCCAAACAAACCATTCAATATCATGGTAACCCAAGCCTATACCCCAACCTATGCCTCTTGGTGAAAGTGAAAAAGAGTGAAAAATTTGGCTTAAAACTCAACATTCAGAAAACTAAGATCATGGCACCTGGTCCCATCACTTCATGGGAAATAGATGGGGAAACAGTGGAAACAGTATCAAACTTTATTTTGAGGGGCTCCAAAATCACTGCAGATGTTGATTGCAGCCATGAAATTAAAAGATGCTTACTCCTTAGAAGGAAAGTTATGACCAACCTAGACAGCATATTCAAAAGCAGAGACATTACTTTGCCAACAAAGGTCAGTCTAATCAAGGGTATGGTTTTTCCAATGGTCATGTATGGATGTGAGAGAGTTGGACTGTGAAGAAAGCTGAATGCCAAGGAATTGATGCATTTGAACTGTGGTGTTGGAGAAGACTCTTGAGAGTCCCTTGGACTGTAAGGAGATCCAACCAGTCCATCCTAAAGTAGATCAGTCCTGGGTGTTCATTGGAAGGACTGATGCTGAAGCTGAAACTCCAATACTTACCTCATGTGAAGAGTTGACTCATTGGAAAAGACTCTGATGCTGGGAGGGATTGGGGGCTGGAGGAGAAGGGGGAAACAGACGATGAGATGGCTGAATGGCATCATAGACTCTATGGACATAGTTTGGGTAAACTCAGGAGCTGGTGATGGACAGGGAGGCCTGGCGTACTGTGATTCATGGGGTCGCAAAGAGTTGGACACGACTGAGTGACTGAACTGAACTCAACTGAAGAGCCTCTTGATGGGAGTGAAAGAGGAAAGTTAAAAAAAAAAAAAAAAATGGCTTAAAACTTAACATTCAAAAAACTAAGATCATGGCATCTGGTCCCAACACTTCATGGTACATAGAAGCGAAAAAGTAGAAACAGTGACAGATTTTATTTTCTTGGGCTCCAAAATCATTGGGGATGGTGACTGCAGCCATGAAATTAAAAGACTCTTGCTCTTTGGACAGAAAGCTATGACAAACCTAGACAGTATATTAAAAGCAGAGACATCACTTTGCTGACAAAGTTCCATATAGTCAAAGCTATGTTTTTTGTTTTGTTTTCCAATAGTTGTGTATGGAATGTGAGAGTTGGACCATAAATAATGCTGAGCGCTGAAGAATTGAAGCTTTCAAACTGGTGCTGGAGAAGACTCTTGAGAGTCCCTTGGACACTAAGGATATCAAACCAGTTAATCCAAAAGGAAGTCAACCCTGAATGTTCATTGGAAGCACTGATGCTGAAGCTGAAGGTCTAATACTGTGGCCACCTGATGAGAAGAACTGACTCATTGGTAAAGACTCTGATGCTGGGAAATATTGAAGGCTAAAGGAGAAGGGGATGACAGAGGATGAGATGGTTGGATGGTATCACCAACTCAATGGAGGTACGTTTTAGCAAATTCTGAGGTAGTAAAGGACAAAGAAGCCTGGCATGCTGCAGTTCATGAGGTTGCAAAGAGTCGGATAGGACTTAGGGACTGAACAACGAATGATTTTTGCAGTAGTCGTATATGGATGTAAGAGTTGGACCATAAAGAAGGTGAGTACTGAAGAACTAATGCCTTCGAATTGTGCTGGAGAAGACTGTTGAGAGTATCCTGGACTGCAAGGAGATCAAACAAATCAATCCTAAAGGAAATTAACCCTAAATATTCATTGGAAGGACTGATGCTGAATCTCCAATGCTTTGGCCACTTGATGCAAAGAATCAACTCATTGGGAAAAGCCCTGATACTGGGAAAGATTGAAGGCAAATGGAGAAGAAGGCAGCAGAGGATGAAATGGTTAGATAGCATCACCACCTCAATGGGCATGGGTCTGAGCAAACGCCAGGAGATAATGAAGGACTGGGAAGCCTGGTGTGCTGCAGTTCATAGGATTGCAAAGAGTCGGGCATGACTTAGTGACTGAACAACAACAGTCAAATGGTAATAGCAAAACATCTATACAGGCTTTCAATATGAGATTACAGGGCTACCCTGGTGGTGTTAGTGGTTAAAAAATTAAAAAATAAAAAAACCCACCTCTCAATGCAGGAGAAACAGGAGATGCGAGCTTGATCCCTGGAAGATCCTCTGGAGAACGACATGGTAACCCACTCCCTTATTCTTGCCTAGAGAATCCCATGGACAGAGAAGCCTGGTGGGCTACAGTCCACAGTGTTGCAAAGAATTGGACATAACTGAAGCAACTTAGAATGTATGCATTGGAAGTTTAGATATGATTTAATAAGTAGATTACCTCTAGACCTTGTGTAATGATTTTTGGTATCAATTACACTTTGCAAAAGATGTTTCCTTCCATAGATCCATAGATGTAATTTCTTTTTAAAATATTTTCAGAAAATCATAACAATAAAAGAGACTCCCTCTAGTTATTTTCTTGCCCCGAGACTCAATAACCATTCAAAGTTCCTGAAAACATCAACATCTAGCCAGTAACTACCAAAATATCATTGCCAAGTAATAGATATTTGAGTTGCCTATATCTTGACTCCTCCGATAAGAATTGACCCTCACCACAACGTCCTAGGAGGACAAGCAGAGCAAATGGAAGCCCAGCCCACAACTTCCTAGGCTCATGAGCCTCAGCTCCTTCACAGAAAACAAATTCACATAGGATGCAAAGTAACCAAAAAATACAAAGGAGCAAAAGCAATCAAAGCCTGGAGGGGAAATCAAAACTATTTGAGGCAAGATTTTCTACTTCTGACTGTTATTGTTTATATGTTATTTATTACTTAGAAGAAAGTTTTAAAGAAAACAGGTAGAGATATGCACAGCATATGTGTGCCTAGGAAAAGAAGCTTCTTTTTATTAGTAGTGCACCATTTCTTATTAAAAAAATAAAAACAAAACAATGTATCAGGGGAAAAAATGTTACAGTTTTATATAATGAAAGAAAAGAAAATAAAATTTTATATAATAAAGAATTTGTCCAATCTTCAACCTGAGTTCCTGAACTTTATATAGAAGCTTCACATTTGAGACTCTTGAGACCTAAATCTATGTGTCTCTTCATTTGGTTGTCCTGATTTTATTCTTCATTAAAAAATTGTAGTTACAACTAGAGCACTTTCGTGAGTTCAATGAATCATTCTAGCAAGCTATCAGATCTGAGGGGATAACAGGAACCCCTGACTTTGTAGCCTGGGAACCCTGGAGCGTGTGGTTGGTATCTGACGTGAGGGGAGCTTAGTGGAGGTTGGTGACCTCAGCATATGCTTTGCACTAAGCAGTTGGTGCCAAAACTACCTTACTGGGTAAATCACAAGTTGAGGGGGAAAATATTAGCATCTTAATTATTATTCCCATTCATGAAGTTTTAAACTTTTAAAGATCATCCAGCTAAAAATTTTTTTACTGGAGTATTTCTTCCATTACTATGTGCCATGTCAGGCTGTGTAATTCATGTAGCTTTATTTTTTTCTCTTTCCTGCTTCCCTATGAAAATGGAATAAATAACTATCTGAATTATAGTCATTTTGTGATAAGGTATGCTGATAACTGTGATTGTGAACACTGGCCATTTTTAATAAAAATAACTTGTCAGCCTGACCTAAGTCATGGAAAGGAAAGAACAACTTTCTTTAATTCATAATTTTTGATATTCCCATTCCTCTACTGAAAAAGAGATATTCCATATTTGCTTGAAAACCCCTCTCCCATGCTCCTGTGATTTAATTTACTCAGTAAACTCAGTCTTCATTATAAAGCTAACTGAAGCTAAGTTCTGCCTAAGAAAGCAAATGTCAGCATTTCCAGATCTTATTTAGGACATTATCGACGTATTATTTACACTATCTAAAAATGGGATGATGGTGATAGTTTTCAAAATTCTTATTGACTGCTCCATATAAGAATACAATACTTTAAAATAATTAATAATAAAAATAATGCAATGCTTTTTCTCTATCAACAGTGACCAAAACTAACACTAATTCAAACTATAATTTTATTGTCTACAAGTAAACATAACTTTTAATATAATTTACAAATAATGGCTAACCAATTCATCATACAAATTTCTCCTGATTTTGTTCCCCTAATATAATTCTTACTGAGTTTTCCTTCCTACAGAAAATTCTTAACTTGTCATCTTTCAAACTCTTTCTCACTGACTCTGTGTGTGTGTTCATACACACACACTCCTATGCACATACATGTCCTTGTCAGTTTTCTAAGCCCTATACTTTTTACCACACTTGAATGTGGAGGAGGGGATGAGAGGGCTGGGAGTGGAAGCAGAGCTCAAAATGAATGTTATAAGCTACCAATGTAACAAACCCCCCACGTTTAATACCAAGGTCCTATGGCAACACTTTAAAAAATAGCTGTCCTCTCCTTTAATGGGCTTCCCTGGTGGCTCAGAGGTTAAAGCGTCTGCCTCCAATGCGGGAGACCCGGGTTCGATCCCTGGGTCGGGAAGATCCCCTGGAGAAGGAAATGGCAATCCACTCCAGTATTCTTGCCTGGAGAATCCCATGGACAGAGAAGCCTACAGTCCACGGGGTCGCAAAGAGTCGGACACGACTGAGCGACTTCACCTCACCTCACCTCACCTCCTTTAATACCCCAAATACTGGGTTTTGTAATGTAATAAAACAGAATTCTGGACAAGACCACTGTTACCTACCAAGAATTCTTGATGACTGACTTGCATATTATTGGCATTCCTTGGGCTGCCCTGATTCCCAGAGCAGTGGCCTTTCAAGGATAGCTAACAGCTTTCTAAAATTCCTTTCTAAACATTTCACCTGTAGAACATTCTTCATCAAATTATGACTCAATTGCTCTGACTCAATGGCTCTTATGTGCAAACCTCTTTTCCATCTCAATGGCAGACAATTGAGCCTGTCCTGAAATTTATGGACACAAACCATTATGAAAACAGCAAGGACATGAATCAGGAGGCAGACTGTAAGACATGTGTGAGGCCAGACAGTACCCCCAGAGACACAGGCCAGCTCTTGGAGAATCTAAGCAGAAGAAAGTTAAAGAAATTAGTAGTTGCTGCAAACCCATGATGGCAGACATCAAGCCCAAATACCAGTTTATTCTTTCCTTTAAGCCTCAATTTAAAAATAAGTTTGGCTAGTAATCAAGAGGAAGGAATAGACACATCCTGAAAGAATCTGAAATAGTATTTTTTTTTTCAGTTCTCTTTTTTATATGCTGGAAATAATAACCAATTCCTATAATATAATCCATGGCACAACTGTATGAGGTGAGAGCCCTATGTGACTGACTCTGAAGGGCTAAAAGGGAACTCTCACGCAAAGTTTTCTAAATTTTCAGTTCAAGTACATTGAATATACATCTTAAAACACTATACTTGTTTGCACTTAGTGTTGGTAAACATTTTACCTTTATTACTATATAAACTATCACATACATTTCATACATATATGAAACAACATAAACATTTCATACATATATGAAAACTTATAATACTGAGAAACTTTAGGAATTTGAACTGAATTACAGGCCATTCTTTTTAGAAAAGGATTGAGATTATGGACTACCATTTTAAAGCTAGAAGCCTATAATAACTATTGGGAGGAGGAAACACCATCTCATCTAGGTTCCTAGAATGCCTTTTCTGATAAATTGCCAACAAAAAGTAAGGAGGCAGTCCCAAGTCCACTCCCACTTCTGACCCCAATTACAACTTGGGGTTCCTCAAGACAATCCTCAGGTTTAATATTTTGCTTCATGTGTGCTAAGTCATTCAACCCTTGTGCAACCCTTTGTGACTCTATGGACTGGAGCCCTGCAGGCTCTCTGTCCATGGGCTTCTTTAGGCAAGACTACCTGAGGGGGTTGCCATACCCTCCTCCAAGTGATCTTCCCAACCCAGGGATCAAACCCCTATCTCTTAAGTCTCCTGCATCATTAGGCAGGTTCTTGACCACTAGGGCCACCTAGGAGGATCAAATAAATCACTAAAATCTGCTCTGCTCACAGTTATGGTTTATAACAGTAAAAGAATACATATTAAAATCAGTACAACAGAAGAGACACATGGGACAGAGTCTCAGAAAGCCATAAGCAGAGTTTTCAGATCTGTGGAATTGATCTGTGGATCAATTCTGTGGAATTGGGGCCAATACTAGTTTCTCCCAGGAATGATGTGGGACAGAATGTATGGAGTACTGCCAACCCAAGAAGCTCACCTGAGCTTGGGTGTGCAGGATTTTTATTTGGGCTTCAGCCCATGGACATGCTGGATTGCCAGGTGGCTGACCCTTCGATTCCTGGTGCAAATGATTCGGCATGGCCCAAAGCCCTCACCACAAATCACATTGTAGACTATCCAACATGGACCCAGGATCCCAGGTAAACAAAGTCATTCATATTAGGTAGGATGTCCAAACAATTTATAGATCACTTTCCAGGAGCTGAGGGCAAAGGTCAGGGCCTCTCTTTAAGTAATAAAAGTCGCTCAGTCGTGTCCCACTATTTGTGACCCCATGGACTATACAGTCCATGGAATTCTCCAGGCTGTAATACTGGAGTAGGTAGTCTTTCCCTTCTCCAGGGGATATTCCCAACCCAGGGATCAAACCCAGGTTTCCCACATTGTGGGTGGATTCTTTACCAACTGAGTTATCAGGGAAACCCTTCTCTTTAAGTAAGGTTCATTCTTGATTACACAGCCAGGAATAATTTTTCTGATCCAGGTGTTAATCCTGCTTTCAAAATTTCAGTTTGTATGAATTGTTAAATTGCTGTTTACTATTTTAAAAGCATCCTTCAGTTACACATACCTACTATAAATAAATTTATCAAAATATCACCCATACTTCCCTATTATTTGTATATGTTCTAAATTAGTAACACACACTTCAATAAAGTTTTGCTGTGTTTTAAAATGGGATCAGCAAATTTACAATTCCAAAGATATCAGACAGTGAATTTTGCTAATATGGCAATAATATAATGACTAAGTAATGAAGAAAAATATGTGGTTTTATATTTTTCACCAAATAAGGAAGGATACATTGTGGCAAATTAATAGCACCAATTCACTTAAAAGATACTGCTGCTGCTGCTGCTAAATCGCTTCAGTCGTGTCTGACTCTGTGCGACCTCATAGACAGCAGCCCACCAGGCTCCCCCATCCCTGGGATTCTCCAGGCAAGAACGCTGGAGTGGGTTGCCATTTCCTTCTCCAATGCATGAAAGTGAAAAGTGAAAGTGAAGTCACTAAGTCATGTCTGACCCTCAGCGACCCCATGGACTGCAGCCTTCCAGGCTCCTCCGTCCGTGGAAGTTTCCAGGCAAGAGTACTGGAGTGGGGTGCCATTGCCTTCTCCATAAAAGACACTAGTGGCTTTTAATGTATGTAAGAAACTCTCTCATTTGAATCCGTACTACCATGATGACATTAGCTCAAAACAGTGACATTTTTCTGTCTCTCTGATCTTGACTACTCTAAGTACCTCATGTAAGTGGAGCCATACGGTGTCTTTTTGTGATTAGCTTGTTTCACTTAGCATAATGTCCTGAAGATTCATCATATTGTAGATATGTCAGAATTCCCTTCTGTTTTAGGGCTGAATAAATTTTATGTTTTATCTGTTTTACCAGACTAAAATATTGGGGGAAAATGACTTAATGTCATTCACATGTTACACACACAAATTTGATGTTTCAATACATACTAAATCCTTCTTGAAATATTCCTTCTTTAGAGAAGAATGCTATATACAAGAATTCCTAAAACAGCCCATCTAAAGTTGTGGCAATTGCATTTAAAAACAACAACAAAAAAAAACCCATTATATGTCTATGTATGGTAATAGAACATTTTTTGAATAACTAAATACAATTGAAGGTAAGACCAATCCAATCAAAAGAAATCAAGAACTACAGGTACTAATGCGCAAACTCCTTGGGCGGAATAACCCAGAGAGGAAGTATCATTATCATTGCAACACTGTGTTCTTCATACATTTTTTATTAACTAAGTTTTTCGCACACTTTAGAGGTTAGCAGTGCGTTACATTTGTGTCTGCTGCTTGATTTAACAGAATGAAATGCCCTAAAGGCATTTATTAAAACCAGAGGGGAAAATTGTGATTACTGTTAACCTCTGCCAGTAACTGATAAAAGCTTTCAGGAAACAAGTATCAAAGTGCACTCCAATCACCAAGTGAAATATGAGCTGTTCTGTCACTTAACATTCACTGTCACTTAGTATTTAAACACTAACATTAATAGGCTCATATCAGTTTCAACCCGGTTTCCCAGGTGGCGCTAGTGGTAAAGAATCCACCTGCCTATGCAGAAGACATAAGAAATGCAGGTTCTGTCTCTGGATAAGATCTCATGGAGGAGGGCATGGCAAGCCACTCCAGTATTCTTGCCTCAAGAATGCCATTGACAGAGTAGCCTGGTGGGCTGGGGGGCTGCATTCCACAAGGTCACAGTCAGATATGACCGAAGTTTCAATCACGGTGTCTATGCTCCAACTTCCAACTTCCAGAAATCAAATACACTAATATTTTGTAATTACAACCTGTAAAATTTTCTCCTTTAGCAAATACTGAGTTATTGGTTCACTTGTTCTTATAATTAAGTTTTTGAAGCATCAGCTACATTTAAAATGCGTTGGAATACTGACTCCACAAATATATCACCAACACAAGCTCTGTTGATAAGACAATTCTGAGTTTTTGATTTCTTAGTATCTCACAAATAAAAAGGCAAGGTCAGAATTTATTGAGAATTTAAAGTTTGGTTCAGTTGGGTCTTTCAATGAAGTAGAATTGATTAGGATTGATTGTGTAAAGACTGGAATATCACAGTTTAAGACTGTTGCAAAGAGCAGGATGAGGATTTTGAGGTAAAATTTTGGGGGACTTTTAAGGGCTTAAATTACTAAAACTTCTCACTGAAGAATTGACAAGTTTTTCTGAAAGTTTCTTTATCAAAACTCTCCTAAAATAGAAAGGTTATGCTAATGAAAGCTATGGGATAGTAAAATCCAGTTAGATAGACTATACACTGCATTGAGGAGAGGCAAATTGAGTTTCATTGTCCTACTAGCTACTGAAAGTGTTAGTCACTTCAGTCGTGTCCAACTCTTTGCAACTCTATGGACTGTAACCTGCCAGGCTCCTCTTGTCCATGGAATTTTACAGTCAAAAATACTGGAGTGAGTAGCCATTTCCATCTCCAGGGGATCTTTCCAACCCACAAATCAAACCCGGGTCTCCTGCACTGAGGCAGATTCTTTACCATCTGAGCCATCAGAGAAGTCTTCAGATACAGAGGTATACCTTAATTTCGATGTGTGTGTATGTGGCGGGGAGGAGTGGCATCCTGAATCCCCATGTTATTCCAGGATGAATTCTACAGTTAAAAATTATAGTTTGATATAATCGACACACAGATGTGCAATATGAAAACTGTGGCCAGCCCAATCAGTAAATTAAGCAGGGAAGTTTTAATTTTCAAAATAAATGCACATTTGCAAAAAATTCAGAGTGGAATTATATTTAGTAGTAAATGTCATTGTGCTTTAAAAATAGAATCTGATTAAATCAGTTTCACACATTATTACTGAAATTATATAAAGTGCATAAAATAATGTTTGAAATGCCCTGCTAAATAGCATCAGTATGTGAAAGAAAAAGGAGACTAAGATAAAATTCACTGGCAATGGTTAATAAAGGAAATGAATGTTAAGGAGAGTTTTGAAAGTAGAGTGGGGAAAATGATGTATTTAAAAGTATAGAGTATCTCATACATAATATGAAGGAAAGGGCAGGTGCCAGAAAAGAGGTAAAAAGTACATTTGATGTGAGAAGAAAGCAAGAGATATTTTGAAGTGGGCGTTCAGAAACTTTAACCTAGATGATCATATGACTGGTGGCCATTAAAGGAGCCAAATAATGTGAATACTGTGATAGAAAGAAGTCTCAGACTCTCTCTCCCTACCTGCTGAAGATGATTCTTTCTAAGGACCACATAGCTCTTTTTAAGTGCAGATAAAGGGTGAATGAGTGAAGAGGAAGATTGGGAAAATGGCCAAGTTTTGATTTATTTACATAGAGAAGGGAATGAAAATATGCACACAGTTGGTGTGAAGCAGATTGGAAGCCATGAGAAGCATTATTGACCAAAAAAAAAAAAAAAAAGTGAAAGAAAGGGAAAGGAAAAAGAAGAAAAAGGCAGAGGCCCAGAGAAATCTGAAGGAGGTGAGAGAGAATGTGAGAGCACATGAGAGCAAGGGAGAGTGGCAGTAGGTTAAAGATTCTAAAGATCTGTCAGTCACTGCCATGGCGTTTGACCTGGAAAGAGATGTCTAATAAGCATTTTAGATAGCTCTACTACATGATGAGTGGTACTTTTTCATTCCCACACTAACCCCAGGCACATATAATGTATGTCTAGCAATGCCAAGACAGATCTCTCTTAAAGAAAGACAATTTCTCTAGAATAGATTTCACAGGACAAGGAAAAATCTCAATCAACTATTATTGAGCTGTTAAGAAAAATGAGGTCCCCCCAAAAACCAAAATACACTCTCCAAAGTTGGGGGGCAAAGAAGAGCTTCTGAAAGGGCATTTCTAACTAAAAGTTGGGAGGAAAGGGGAAGAGGACTCACCTATTGAATGTATACCTCCTGCCAAACTCTTATTTTTTATTCCATTTAACTGGTATCACAGTTCCAGGAAGTCAGTTTCAGTAGTCCCATAATAGGGAGGAAGAAACAGACACTTCCATCACTACATCTTGTGATTCCAACTTTTCTCAGGCTGGTTAACTTCTCATGAAAACTAAAGCATGAAATAAGCAAAGCCAGGGGAGAAGCAGTCACTCTTCCTCTGAATCTTTAGTTCACTGGCCTCCACTTATAAGAATGTGTCAACAGCCTGAGTATATCTATCTTACTTTCAGGCAATTTCTCTCACTAAAAGCCTCAAGTAGCAGATGAAGAGATGGCAATCAATAGATTGAAGGAAATATTTTACTTTAGAGATAGGAAGTCATTTCCAGTTGTCTCCAAACTTTATTTTTTGAATCCCTATCCTGGCTCCAAGTATTCTTACAATCATGGGTGTTTGAATCACTGTTAACCTAGAAGAGGAATTTTAACCGGTAATTTCTTCCTCTTCCTAATCTTTTTTTTTTTTTAAATCTTTAATTGAAGGATAATTTCTTTACAGACTTGTGTTGGTTTCTCTGAAATATCAACATGAATCAACCATAGGTATACATATGTCCCCTCCCTATTGAACCTCCCTCCCACCACTCTCCCCATCCCACCTCAAATAATTTACCAAAGTATCTATTGGGACATGAATCCATCTTTCTCTCTCTTTCATTGCCCACTAATTGGGCATCCTCCAAATGTGTAATAAAGTAGTCCAAAGAAGGCAACAGTAAGAGGGAAAAAAGTTTGGATAATTTTCAAACTAGAACTTCAAACCATCTCTTAAGCAAACAGGACAAGTTGCATAATAATAGAAGTGTATCTTTTAAGTTTTTATAAATTTTATACAGTTTTTAAAGGTTAGTTTCTATTTACAGTTATTACACAAAGTTCCTCTATATGCTTCTCCCCAGCTTAAACCTCCACACCCTGAGCTGGCAGAATACACTGCCAAATAATGCTCATCCACAGCATTGACAATGCATTGAAACAAGAAAGAAAAGCTCAAGGAAAAAGGAAACATAGAAGTCATACTGAACCACTGTGTGAGGGATGATTGTGCTGATGAAGAGTTCCAGAAAATGAAAACCTCACTGGCGATCACAAGTTAAAGTTTAGGAGGATAGGATAAGGTAGAAAGTGAAAGTGGCGCTGCTGCTGCTAAGTCGCTTCAGTCGTGTCCGACTCTGTGCGACCCCATAAAGGGCAGCCCACCAGGCTCCCCCGTCCCTGGGATTCTCCAGGCAAGAACACTGGAGTGGGTTGCCATTTCCTTCTCCAATGCATGAAAGTGAAAAGTGAAAGTGAAGTCGCTCAGTCGTGTCCGGCTCTTCGCGACCCCATGGACTGCAGCCTACCAGGCTCCTCCATCCATAGGATTTTCCAGGCAAGAGTACTGGAGTGGGTTGCCGTTGCCTTCTCCAAAAGTGGCTCAGTCATGTTCAACTCTGTGCAACCCCATGGACTATACCGTCAATGAGATTCTCTAGGCCAGAATACTAGAGTGGGTAGCCGTGGCTCCTCCCAACCCAGGGATTGAACCCAGGTCTCCTGTATTACAGGCGGATCCTTTACCAGCTGAGCCACCAGGGAAGCCCAACAATACTGGAGTGGATAGCCTATCCCTTCTCCAGCGAATCTTTCTGACCCAGGAATCAAATGGAGCCTCCTGCATTGCAGGCGGATCCTTACCAGCTGGGCTACCAGGGAAGCCCAAGGATAAGGTAGAAGGAGCTTTCAATTTTCATAATGTAATGCAACCTGGGGTAAATGTGACAGAATTATATACATTAGTGGGACTTACAAATATACTCATTAAGGGGAAAAAGTAAAGGTCACACTTTATTAAATTTACTTGTAACCCAGTTTGTCATCCCTGTAAACAAAACAGGTAAATATACAAATTAGATCCATGGTATTTGCTATATATATATATATATATATATATATATATATATATATACACACACACACATACTAAAATGATCAGTAATTTCTTAAATCACTTATACAGCTTTTCTCCCTGAAGTAGGAAGAGCAGTATGCATTTTTAAATAAGAAAAAAAAGGGCACCATGGCTGTATCACAAGCAATAAAAGGAAAACAACATTATTGCTGAGGGTTTATGTTATGCAGGGTCCTGAGGGTGACTGAAAGAATTTTGTGGCTTTATTGTAAGAACATAGAAACACACCGCAGAGTTTTAAGCCAAAGTGCAACAATATTAGGTTTGCATTTTTAAAAAGGTCATTCTGGCTTTTTTTAGGAATAATATATTGAAGAGAGATAAGAGTGTGGTTTTGTGGGAAGCATTTAGGGGACAATCAAGGAGTGCTAGAGAGAGGTGACATTAGCTTTCGAATTAGACTAGAAAGTACCAGTGGAGATGGAGAGAAATTAAGAACAACAACAACAAAAAAAAAATTAGAAGTTGGAATTCACTAAATTTAGTGGTTTCATAGATGTGTGGAGTGAGACAGTTGCCTAAGAATGGATTTCAGGCTTCTTGTATTAGTAACTGGGTAGATAGTCCTACAGTACTTTGAGGAAGAAAATACTGAGGGAAAATTGTTAGCTGAGTTTTAAGGATGTTGGATTTGCAGTACTTAAGACATCCAAGTACAGATGTAATGTGGATAAACAAGATCTTGAATTCCGAGAGAAGTAAACTAGAGACAGAAACCTGGAAATGATTCTCATATATACAGAAATTGAACTCATGTAAACAGATGAGAGAATCCAGGGAAACAAAAGAGAAGGAAAGAAAAGTCTGCAAATAAACCTGGGAAATTCAAAACTCAGATTTTGGGTACAGGAGAATTCAGCAAAGAGGATTATAAAAGATTCAGAACCATAATAGAAACACAGGAATTGATGATACTACCGTGTGACATACACTGGCTATTTTTCAAATAATGTTTCTAATCTTTACATCAGCTATTTAAGACTGAGTGGAAATATGGATGAATGAATACTTATAAAAATATTCACTGAGATAAATTAAGCCTAAAGGCCTTCTTACAAGGTAGTTCATATCACTTTGTTTCCTCAAAGCCTATGTGATAGTATAACCCAGGGAAGTTGAACTAGGCAGACAGTACCAGTCATTAGCATCATTATAGAAATACAGAACCAGTTTCTTTATTTAAAAAAAAAAAATTTTTACTAGATCAAATGTAATATAGACTTTTAATCAAATATACTAAAATAATACTTCTGAAAAAAATTTTTTTACTTTTTCCTTTCAGTTTTGGTATCTGATCTATCAAAGCTAAAAATAATGTTTAAAAAATTAAAATTGGGTTATGGAAACATTTCAACTATTTTCCATGGGTAGTTAATCATTTTCAAAATCATCCTTTGAGGATGAGCATAGTGATATCTATGAAAATATAATAATGCAAGGAAAACAGAAAAATGCTACTAGAGTTAGGTGTTATAAATCAGGGAGCAGAATTCTGCCTTTATATAATTAAAGGAGAAAGATATTGAGGGTTTAGGACTAAATGGCAGATATGACAAGTCTATCTCAGTTTCTTATCTGTAAATCAGAAGTAATACTACCTACAAGACAGAGCTAGAAGGGTCGAAACAGATGATATTGGTAAAACTGAACAGTTAGGACAGAGCTAACAGAAACTATTCAGTAAACATTCACGCCTTGAAACGTCAAATTCAAATGAGCAAAGGCTACTCAATTGGCAAACTGGAAAAATAGTGAAGAATACCTTTGGCCTCTTATATTTCTATCAGACTTTGCTAGAGATCATTGTGGAGATAATCCAATATGATGGCTCAGAACTATGGCACTGGCAACAGATGGCCAAGGTTCAAATCCCAACTCTGCCGTTTACCAGCCTGGGACCTGGCTACATAAGTCAACCTCTCAATGCCTCATTTTTTTATTCATAAAATGTTAAAAACAGTATCTACTTCACTGAATTCTTGTAAAGATTAAATGAATTGACATGTGTAACAAATAAATATAACATTAATAGGTGTAAATGCTAAAAATATTCCTGTACATAGTAAGTGCTCAAAAGTGTGAGTTGTTAAAATTTACACATGTGAGTCAGAAGGTCTGTGGCAGGATATGAGATATTAATTTCTATCTTAGTCTTGCTGGTATTTATCCCTTTGAGGAAAGCTTTTAGCTGCCTGAGAGTCACAGTCACCATGAAAGAAAAACTCTACTGAGTCACTTGATCTGAGGGATCTGAAGGTTAGGCATATGAAAAAAGTAAACCAGATGTCTCCACAAAGAGACCTGGGAGTATTTAGTACCTGGATTGCCAGGAAGGAGTAATATGACCCAGATAGAGATCAAGATTCCTGAAGACCTAGGAAAAAGAGACAGGTTCTACAAAAGCCATGAATTCACATTTTAAATGCATGCTGCAGCCAAGATGGGGCTGGAGAAGAGGAGTTGCTGCATGCCTTGGAGCTTGAACATAATTCTTGTTGTTGATCCCCACTACCTATATCTGCTGTGAGTCTTTGGCCAGATCTGAACATACCAATGTCCCACAAGTTTCAAAAGGCTGATGTTCAATTGTGACAAAGATGACAAAACAGTAATATCGTGGTTAGTAGTTAGTGCTATAAGGGAAAAAATAAGTACTGAGATGCTCTTACAAGATAATAGAGATACAGAGGAGCCAATATTAAAAAATACAGGCTGTCTTACCAACACTTATGTGGGGACTTAGAATCAGTCTTAAATTTATTCAGAAAAAATAATTTAATGACCTTCATAATATCATAGGCTCAATTCAGATAAATAAAGGCTGTGTTAGAAATGTGTCAGAAATGGAGTACCCTATTATACTGACCTAGTTGAGGTTGTTCTAACCTTGTTCAAACTAATTGGACATCGACAGTTTTAACATCCTTTTGGAAGTTGTACCTAAGAATATATTAAGTTTAACGAAAATGGTGCAATGTCACAAACTACCTGATAGGGCATCGTGTAAGCTTTTTCTCTAAGTATGTAACATACAAAGTAGGAGATGCTTATTTTAGTAGTTATGCACTACGATTTGAATTTGGTTATGAAAATCACTTTACTAAGGAACAAAGTTCCAAGATATAATGTTATGTCTATATTGAGTTTTAAGGGATATATGGACTTTTAACTATAAAATAAATAAACACACAGAGTGCATCTTTAGGGAAGAAGTCATCATGAATCATGAACTTGAGTATCTGGTCCTTATGTCAAGTTTGCCCTCTAGCAGGCAGAGATGTGTATGTCAGACCAATTCAGAGGATTGTACCAGTTATTAAACAGATTTGAATCGTTGCCATTGTTTGATCCTATACTTGCCCATCAACTATTATTTTTAATTATTTTGCTTTCTAGGAAGATTGGTTAATAGGAAGAAAACATGCCAGGTCATGAATGTAGTTATATTTCTGACAGTAAATTAGTAAATAAGACAACATTGGACTGACTGATGCTGAAGCTGAAACTCCAATACTTTGGCCAACTGATGCGAAGAGCTAACTCATTTGAAAAGACCCTGATACTGGAAAGATTGAAGGTGGGAGAAGGGGACAACAAAGCATGAGATGGTTGGATGGCATTGCCAACTCAATGGACATGAGTCTGAGTAAACTCCAGGAGTTGGTGATGGTCAGGGAGGCCTGGCATGCTGCAGTCCATGGGGTCACAAAGAGTCAGACACGAGTGAACTGACTGACAGAAGACTCAGCATGTGAGAGTGCAATGCGTGTGTATTATAATTACAGTCTCTCCGAAACATGACCATTGCAAGCATCTTAGAAAATACTTTTCTGTCATATGCAAATCTTTAGTCATCTTAACTGATTCATTTGGCAGTAGAAATGAAACCTTCTAAAGCCAGGAATATCACAGCAGCATGTTTTGACTGACTATATTCTTTTGCAAAAGAAACCAAGTTGAAATTTCAGGTAGAAATTGTTTATTACAGGAACTCTTAACTTCTGCAACAGAAGTTAAATCTCTGCTTACATGAGCTTCCATAGACAATCCTGAAATATGCTCAGTAAAACAAGATACCTAACCAAGAAAAAGAATTTGCAGTCTCTAGAGTGATACATATTAAAGCTGTAGGACTCCTGAAATAGCAAAACATTATTGAAAAGCTTGACTGTTCTGACTCCCACTCCCTGGAGTCTTCTAAGGATGGGTGCACTTCGCAATGTACTTAGGAGATTTAAACTTCACACCTACCTGTGAATGATGCTTCAAAGTCAAAGTGACAGGTAAAGCCAAGCATTTATCTAAGTATTCGTGGTTAATATTTTTAAATTGAACTTAGTGCTGTACAACAGCTAGAAAACTTTGTGTAGACAGAAAAATGTTTTCTCAACATCTTTACAGTTATTTCAAAAAGACTGCATGGATTTTTTGAGACTGAATTCTGACTTTATGTGCAGTTTCAAAAAATTTGCTATTTTTGTCCTGTTTCATTCTTAATATTTCAATAATGCTGATATTTTATGCTAAATCTTACTGAATTTCAATAATCCACATCATATGTCAAAGTTTAGAATAAAACTTTCTGAATCTTCTCCAATAATTACACTAAGAACATTTATTCTATTTCCACACATCATATGTTCGTGTGTCTATTTCAAGAGGGTTTTTTTTCTCTGAAAAAATCTCTCCACTAATCCCCTCATTCCTCACATACTATTACACATAACACATTTTTCCCCTGCTTAGAATCAAGCATTACGTGGTCTGCCCCAAAGTCCTACCTAAAATAATCATTCATCCTTCTAGTGTTTTTGGAGGGAAATTCAGTAGCTCGTCTCTGGCTGAGGAGAAAATAGAAAATGATTTGACTTGTTTTACTCACACTACTATCTCTGTACACTTCATCACTTCAATCAAAAACTGCCCATGTGTATTTCTCAGGCTAAAATATAAAAGTTATAGGTTTTCAGATGTATCCCAAACTCTGTAAGATTTCAACAGTAATCTGTAGGTGAAGAACTTTCCACAGAATAAGACTTTCCAAATACCTGCATCTTATTTCTTCGTCATCTGTATTACTGCAGCTAGCTTTCATGTAAAAGTTAAGTGGATTGGTTTCTGGGTCAAGATGGTACCATTTGGAAAGCTCCCTTCCCCTGTATAAACTCAGACACAATAAATAATAAAAATGTCTTTAGATATTTTTAAATACCTTGCTGTGCTCAAAAAGAAAAAAAGTAAATATCTGTAGTTAAAAGATCAGTATTCATCTCCTCTTTAAAAAAGAGACAGGGAGGAAAGAAGAGAAAGGGAGAAAGGAAACTGATGGAGGGAGTTAAAAACTGAGAGGATAAAAATAGGGAAGCAAATCGTATGACTATTTCACACAGAAATTGTACCAACCCAAGGAACTCAAGAGAGAAATCTTTTCTGGAAATTTAGTTCATAAAATATAATAATAAAGTTTATGAGAAACACCTGTACCATGAAAGTTGATACTAAGGATCTATAAATAAGAGATTTCCTATCTAAGAAAATAGAGATAAAAAAAATCTTTAAAGAGCTTTAAAAGCATGTATCTTTGAAAATCTTCAAAAACAAAAATACAAGTGACACCACAAAATAAAATGGCAAGTTGTAGGATATGAATAGACAATTATTAAATAAGTAGTACTCAATATTTAAAAGGGAAAATTAGAAAACATTTTAAAAGAAATAACAGATGAACTAAATATGAGAACTGATAAAACCAAAGCGTGAACTAATGAATAGGAAACTAAAACAAATGGAATCTCAAAGAAGAGAATTCAGAATGAAAAAAATAGTTTTTTTTTTTTTAAATTGAGGTACTACAGGAATAGACTGAAAAAGTACAACTTACACAGAATACAATTTCAAGACGAGTGGATAAAGAGAATGGTGAGTAGACAGAGATGATGCAAAGAATTTTTCAGAATAGAACAAGAGGCATGAATCCTTGAATTTAAAAAGCCTCCTCCCAAAGTACTGAATAAGATAATAATGATGATATAAAAGACATACAGACATTTTTTAAAAGAGAGATAAACTGAACAGCACTGAGGATAAAGAGAAAATCCTGAGTTACAAAGACAGATTACCAACAAAGGAACGAAAATCTGACTGATGGCCTATTTCAAATTATCAGCAACATGCGCAGAAAACAATGGCATAATATTAGCAAAAGGTTTGTGGGAAAATAAGAAATTAGAATTCTATACCCAGCCAAAATATAAAAAATATCAAATTAAAAAAATCAAAAATAATTATATTTTAAAAATATATGAGATCTAAGAATGTTACTAATCTAGACCCTATTTGGAAGAATTACTAAATAATAGACTTCATAAAAAAAGGACATGAACCTAGAAGGAAATTGTGGAATGCAAGAATCTAGAAGTCTGTACAGAATTTCTATCCATGCTAACTCAATATAAATTTATTAATATAAAATTTTCTATTGCCAATCGGAGCCAATTCAGATAGTCTGATTGACCATGGCTCACCACTTATTGTTGTAAAATTAAGAATCATTTTACTCCAGAATGTGGAGGTCTAATTATTAATATTTTAAAACTCATAATGAAGGATCATCATTCCAAAGATTGGTGGACTTCCATCTCATGTGAAGCTAATATAAGCATGGTGCAAAACACTGATAAGGATGGCATGAAGAGAAAAATCATAAGGCAATTTCACTCATGAGCATAGAGCCAAATCCAGCAAAATATATATGTATATATAAGTGAAAGGTGCTCAGTTGTGTCTGACTCTTTGAGACC
Organism: Cephalophus harveyi; assembly: GCA_006410635.1. Classification (NCBI taxonomy): domain Eukaryota; kingdom Metazoa; phylum Chordata; class Mammalia; order Artiodactyla; family Bovidae; genus Cephalophus; species Cephalophus harveyi. The sequence continues at coordinate 85,281 of SJYT01068876.1, forward strand.
CATGGACTACACATACAGTACGTGGATTTCTCCAGGCCAGAATACTGGAGTGGGTGGCCATTCCCTTCTTTAGGGGATCTTTCCAACCCAGGGATTGAACCCAGGTCTCCCACATTGTGGGTGGATTCTTTACCAGTTGAGCAATCAGGGAAGCCCAAGGATATTGGAGTAGATAGCCTATCCCTTCTCCAGCCAATCTTCTCAACTCAGGAATTGAACCAGGGTCTCCTGTATGGCAGGTGGATTCTTTACTAGTTGATCTACTAGGGAAGTCCTTATATGTATATATGTGTCTCCATAAACACTAGATATTATTTTTTGAGTGTTTACTGTATTAATATACACTCATAATATATGCCAGAGAGAAGGCAATGGCAACCCACTCCAGTACTCTCGCCTGGAAAATCCCATGGATGGAGGAGCCTGGTAGGCTGCAGTCCATGGGGTTGCTGAGAGTCAGACACGACTGAGCATCTTCACTTGCACTTTTCACTTTCATCCATTGGAGAAGGAAATGGCAACCCACTCCAGTGTTCTTGCCTGGAGAATCCCAGGGTTGGGGGAGCCTGGTGGGCTGCCATCTATGGGGTCTCACAGAGTCGGACATGACTGAAGCAACTTAGCAGCAGCCGCATGATATATGCACAGTCATATACGTAATTTGGGCTTTCCAGGTGGCACTAGTGGTAAAAAAGCCACCTGCCAATGCAGGAGACATAAGAGACGTGGGTTCAATCCCTGGGTCAGGAAGATCCTTTGGAGAAGGACCTGGCTACCCACTCCAGTATTCTTGCCTGAAAATCCCATAGACAGAGGAGCCTGGTGGGCTACAATCCATGGGGTCAAAAAGAGTCAGACACAACTGAAGTGACTGAGCATACAATTATGACTATTTTGGATTAATCCCAGTAATACAATAATATAGCTTAGAAATACTTATAAACATACAAGACAATAATTATATACATTTATGGGGATATATAGTAAAAATAGACAAACTTCCATGGGAATGATATAAGACAATTTCAGGAAAGTGGTACCCTTAGGTTGTAACAGAGGGTTTCAGAATGAAGGGACTGGGATGCTACTTTGTTGTTGTTGTTTAGTCACTAAGTCATATCCATCTCTTTTGTGACCCCATGGACTGTAGCCAGCCAGGCTCCTCTGTCCATGGAATTTTCCAGGCAACAATACTGGAATGGGTTGCCATTTCCTCCTCTAGGGTATCTTGCCAATTCAGGAATCAAACACATCTCTAGCATCTCCTCCTTGGCAGAAGGATTCTTTACTAGCAAGCCACCTGGGAAGCCAAAAGGGTGCTACTTTAGCCGTATATAATTTCTTGGAATTGTCGAGCTTCACTGTTACACATTTGTCAGGGATTCCCTGTGTCTTTGAGAGGATTTAATTTCTTCCAATCTCCAAGCCTTTGCCTGGGAATTTTCTCTGACTGCCAGTATCTTTGAAGCCAAACACCTGTTTTCAGCACCTCAACCTCTCCCTTTTGTCTTTTTGGTGCCCCAGAGTCCAGAGAGCAAATACTTCAGAAATAAGTAGCCCGTTTTCTTGAGGGTAAGGCAAGGTAAATAACTTCATGGTGTAGAATAGGAAAAGGTACCCAGAAACTCTAACTGATCCTTTAAACTCTTCTAAATAGATCCCCAGTTTTCATCACCACCTTCACCTCAATTTTCCTAGTGATCTGGTTCTATGACTATGAGTTTTTCCATCATTTTGACATGTGCATTAATAGTCATTTGTCAGCAGTCTTCTGTATGCCCAGTCCCTTCCCACCCAACTCTCCCCTTATCTTCAAAAACTACATTGAGATTCCTCCAACACTCACCCACTGTTACCTGCCCCTACCCCATTCCACTTACTCTTACTAACATACACTTTAAAAAATGTTATTAGTTATTTCTGAGGTACTTACAAGGGAACAGATATATGTCTTTTCAGCATTTCTGACCAAAAGTCACTTACTTTATGAATTAAAGAATAGCATAAAAGAAATATCTTTCCTTTTTAATGTAAAATTTTTCCTTACTTAGGACTATTAGATGCAAAGTTAAGGCTTCATTCTGAAGTAAATCTATTAATAATATGTTCTAACTCCAAAACGTCTGAAGCCCTTGGCTAGGACCAAGGGATGTTTCAAAGTCAGGCACATATCTGTTTTAAAGTAGAGAAGTAATTTGCCTCAGTAGATAAATACTGAAATCTCTGATAAGAATTTCTTTGCTGGACTTCCCCCGTGGTACAGTGGATAAGAATCTGCATGCCATTGCAGGGAACCCTGGTTGGACCCTCGGTGCAGGAAGATCCTACATGCCTCAGAGCAGCTAAGCCAATGGGTCACAACTACTGAGCCAGGGCACCTAGAGCTCCTGCTCCGCAACAAGAGAAACCACCACAATAAGAAGCCCACACAAAGCAATAAAAAGTAGCCCCCACTGGCCTTAACTACAGAAAACCCAGCACAAGTATAACTATGTAAATAAATAAATAAATCTTGAAAAAAAAAGGGGGGGGGGTTATTCTTTTGTCTAAAACCATTTCTTTTTGTACCATGGGGATATCAGGGTGTCTTTTCAACCATGAATTTGAAACTGGTAATTTATATTTCTAAGCAGTATTTTGTTGGGCTTTTGTGCTTAAAATGAAATTGAACACGCATTTAGGTGAGGCAGGTGCTGTCCTGTTCACAACAGATCCCAATGTCCCCACTGCCTCAACTTTCTTCTGAATTTACGTATTCATGCCATGTTCCTGGACCTCAGAGGTAATCTGGACTTAAAATCCCTGTGTGGCACTCTCAAAAAATTGAATCCAGAGCCTTTTAAATGAACCCAACCCTCAACAATGATAGAAAAATTGCTAGGCATCTGCATTACAAAAATCTGAAATGATACCTTCTTTTCACAGACTAACAAAACATAAAAGGAAAACGGGTTCAGGAAGTCACAACAGAACTGCTTTTTATGAGTACTTTGATTGTTTTCAGAGAAATACTGAACAATCTGTGATTCTCATTGTTCTTAATCCAGATTAGTTGATGAAATGGCTTCAAATATTGAGATAGGAAGCAAATATCCTATTTGGTCTAGAGAGAAGCCTGAGAGTTTCAATTAAAAACTGATGCTTTCACCTTGAAATGTCTGCCATCTCAACTCGCAGCAGCTACGGGGCCAGAGCTCCAAGGAAAAGAATGGCCACCGGAGCAAAGCCTAGGAACATCCATTTCAAGCTTTATGACTTCGTAATGGTGTGAATCACTTGTAGGTGTTTTTAAAACCTGCTGTCAGCTTGGAAATGTTTCTTGGTTGGCAGCTGGATAAGGACAATAAACTTGTCAAGAGGCAACTAACTATTCAATCTATTATTAAAAACATAAAATCCAAAGAAATGGAAAAGCTGTTTAAGTCTCTAGCTTCTTCTCACTAACACTTTTCAGCCATAATGTCTTTTTAAAGGCACTTCTTGAAGTTTATTCCCTTATTAAGAGAATTATCTAAGAACAAATTTTGTGGTAGTAATCTGGTGCTCTTTCTAAAAAGCAAAGAGGAACAATAAATATATTTATATTATATGTTTTTATTAATTGTTGATAGTCATAAAAACTATTAATAATTAAAAAGCTTAACAGAAATCAGTAATGAAATGTAACTTTGGCTAACCACTTTGTTTTCTTAAAAAAATTGCAATGGTACATTTCAATTTGTATTTCAAAAGAGAATAAGTTCACTGAACATATAATTAAGTTTCCAAGACTCAGGTTTTATTTCGTTGCTCCTGAAGTAAAGTTTAAACTCTTCTTTCACATACTAAAAATATGTCTTTTCAAAATAATCAATACCTGTTGAAAAATATTATAATATGGAACCTGTTAATATTTTAAGTATTGTAATTAATAAGTCCTCTTCATTACTATTCAGGCATACAGCTAAGATATTTGAAAGACACCATCTCAGCAAAGTATATATATGGATATTAAACAAGAGCTAATCCTTCAATAACTATTAAAAAAATCTGGTAATCTCAGGATTTTGAAAGAGTCTCAACATGACAAATTTTATTAAGACCACATTTACTGGCACATGAATTATTTCAATATGAACAAATGCCTTTCCCATTTTGACCAACAATACACCAATCATATCTCTTATTTTTAACAAGTTTATTCAGGGGTCACAATTCAATGGATTATATACATGAAATGATTTTATTTTTTCCATATATGCTCTAGGAGTTACCAACTAAAAGTCTATATAAACTTAAGGCATATTTTGTTTTGCATGTGTTGTTTAAAATAAAACTGAATTTGAATTTAAGTGAAGCATGGATCAGGACCATCCCCAAGGGGAAAAAAAAATGCAAAAAGGCAAAATGGTTGTCTGAGGCGGCCTTACAAATAGCTATGAATAAAAGAGAAGCAAAAGGCAAAGGAGAAAAGGAGAGATATACCCATTTGAATGCAGAGTTCCAAAGAATAGCAAGGAGAGATAAGAAAGTCTTCTTCAGTGATCAGTGCAAAGAAATAGAGGAAAACAACAGAATGGGAAAGTCTAGAGATCTCTTCAAGAAAATTAGAAATACCAAGGGAACATTTCATGCATAGAAGGGCTCAATAAAATGGTATGGACCTAACAGAAGCAGAAGATATTAACAATAGGTGGTAAGAATACAAAGAAGAATTATACACAAAAGATCTTCACAATCCAGATAATCATGATGGTGTGATCACCAATCTGGAGCTAGACATCCTGGAGTGTGAAGTCAGGTGGTCCTTAGGAAGCATCGCTATGAACAAAGCTAGTGGAGGTGATGGAATTCCAGTAGAGCTATTTCAAATCCTAAAAGATGATGCTGTGAAAGTGCTGCTTTCAATATGCCAGTAAATTTGGAAAACTCAGCAGTGGCCACCAGGACTCAAAAAGGTCAGTTTTCATTCCAATTCCATGGAAAGGCAATGCCAAAGAACGTTCAGACTACCTCACAGTTACACTCATCTCACGCTAGTAAAGTAATGCTCAAAATTCTCCAAGCCAGGCTTCAACAAAACATGAACTGTCAACTCCCAGATGTTCAAGCTGGATTTAGAAAAGGCAGAGGAACCAGCAATCAAATTACCAACATCCATTGGATCATCGAAAAGCAAGAGAATTCCAGGAAAATATCTACTTCTGCTTTACTGATGATGCCAAAGCCTTTAACTGTGTGGACCACAACAAACTCTGGAAAATCTTTAAAGAGATGGGAATACCAGATCACCTTACCTGCCTCTTGAGAAATCTGTATGCAGGTCAGGAAGCAACAGTTATAACTGGTCATGGAACAACAAACTGGTTCCAAATAAGGAGTACATCAAGGCTGTATATTGTCACTCTGCTTATTTAACTTATATGCAGAGTACATCATGAAAAATGCTGGGCTGGATGAAGCACAAGCTGGAATCAAGACTGCCAGGAGAAATATCAACAACCTCAGATATGCAGATGACATCATCCTTATGGCAGAAAGTGAAGAAGAACTAAAGAGCCTCTTGATGAAAATGAAAGAGGAGAGTTAAAAAGTTGGCTTAAAGCTCAGCATTCAGAAAACTAAGATCATGGCATCTGGTCCCATCACTTCATGGCAAGTAGAGGGGGAAACAGGGGAAACAGTGGAAACAGTGACAGACTTTATGTTTTTGAGCTCCAAAATCACTGCAGATGGTGACTGCAGCCATGAAATTAAAAGCTGCTTGCTCCTTGGAAGTGAAACTATGACCAACCTAGACAGCATATTAAAAAAGCAGAGACATTACTTTGCCAACAAAGATCCTTCCAATCAAAGCTATGGTTTTTCCAGTAGTCATGAATGGATGTGATAGTTGGACTATAAAGAAAGCTGAGTGCAGAAGAATTGATGCTTTTGAATTGTGGTGTTGGAGAAGACTTTTGAGAGTCTCTTAGACTGGAAGGAGATCCAACAGGTACATCGTAAAGGAAATCAATGCTGAATATTCATTGGAAGGACCAATCCTGAGGCTGAGACTCCAATAGTTTGGCCACCTGATATGAAGAACTGACTCATTTGAAAAGACCCTGATGCTAGAAAAGATTGAAGGGAGGAGGAGAAGGGGACCACAGAGGATGAGATGGTTGGATGGCATCACCAACTCAATGGGCATGAGTTTCAGTAAACTCCAGGAGTTGGTGATGGACAGGGAGGCCTGGCGTGCTGCAGTCCATGGGGTCCAAAAGAGTCAGACTCGACTGAGTGACTGAACTGAACTGATGCACCATCTTACTCTCCAGACTTCCCTTGGTAAGAAGTCTAAGATGCCCCCAAATTCTCACCCATTAGGATACATCCTTGTATAACACTTTCTTTTACATGTGGCAAGTGCCTGATACTATGAGTGATGGCATTCCCATGACTGAATTACAATATTTTGCAAAAGAGATGGTACTCTTCAGATTAAATTCAAATTCCTTTTTAGTTGATTTTAAGTTATTCTGAAGGACATTATCCTGGGTGGGCCAACCTAAACAGATGTGCTCTTTCAAAGAGTACCTTGGTAGTTCCTGAAGCAGCACACATGCTTTCCAGCTGGCCTTGAAGAAGCAAACAGTGATGCTGTGAACTGCCAGTGGAGACATGCAGTTGAGGACCCCAAGTTCCACAACTGTATGGAACCACACTCTGATAACAAGCTGACTGAACTTGAGCTCCAGAAGAGACCAGAGGCCTGTGTGACACTTTGACTGCACTCTTATGAGACTCCAAGCAAATAACCCAGCTAAGTCATTACCAGAGCCTGATCCCCTGGAAACTGTGAGATACTAAACATGTCATTTCAGTCACTAAATTTGTGAAGATTTGTAACTCAGCAAGAATAATATACTCAACACATTGTCTACTGCCTCAAGACCTACTTTGATTCACACATTTCCCCTTTTCATCCTTATACATCTTTGAGTTTCTATACTATTCTCATCAGTTTCAGTTACTAAAACTTAGTCCTATCCTTATAGCTTTATTCTCATATCCATTTAAAGACCCTCCTCTCACCTAATACAATTTACAGCCATGGCCCTTGTCTGCTGAGAGTAGCATGGGTAAAGTCCTGTCTTTCCCCGTTCTTTTCAGGATCTATATTTCTACTCTGGGTTTTGTAAGGAGGAAAAGGAGACTCACAGACATTTATGTATGTGGTGGGGGTTGATCTATTTGATCTGGTTTATTCAGTCTCCATAAATGGTGTGCAGGTCTTTCTCAAGTATGTTCAGTTTCACTTCAGAATCCACCACACCACCACCACCCCATTGCTCAGAATTCCCCATACAGGAGCAGCAGGACCTCCCTGGGTCTTCTGCCAGTGGACCTTCCCACAATCCCTTCTCCAGGATGAGATCAACTCTTTGTCACCTTGTCTGTCTGGAAAATGCAAGAAATTCTCTTCCTCCTGCAATCTTCAATCTTCCCCAGTGGGGAGCCCTGGGTATTTAGAGGTTCTTTTCTATGGATTCTGAAGGTTGTGGAGAACTGGAAAGGGATGGGGCTGTCCTAACTTCAGGAATGTTTTGCTCTAATATATTCAAGCTCTGCTGGAAAGTCCCTTTAATTCTCCCATCTTAAGAAATACACACACCCACACACACACAGAGAACAGACTAGTTCCCTCATTTATATATATGAGGGAACTAGTATATATATATATATACTAGTCTAAGTTCCCACCAACCTTATGGCAGAAACCAAAGAGGAACTAAAGTGTTTCTTGATGAAGGTGAAAGAGGAGAGTGAAAAAGCTGGTTTAAAAGTCAACATTTAAACTAAGATCATGGTATCCAGTCCCATCACTTCACAGCAAATAGATTGGGAAACAATGGAAACAGTGACAAACTTTATTTTCTTTATTTCTCCAAAATAACTGTGGAGGGTAACTGCAGCCATGAATTAAAAGACGCTTCCTCTGTAGAAAAAAAATCTATGACAAGCCTAGAAGGCATATTAAAAAGCAAAAACATTACTTTGCTAACAAAGGTCCATCTAGTCAAAGCTATGGTTTTTCCAGTAGTCATGTATGGATGTGAGAGTGGGACAATAAAGAAGACTGAGCGCCAAAGAATTGATGCTTTTGAATTGTAGTGTTGGAGAAGACTCTTGAGAGTCCCTTGGACTGCAGAGAGATCAAACCAGTCCATCCTAAAGAAAATCGGTCCTGAATGATCATTGGAAGGACTGATGCTGAAGCTGAAGCTTCAGTACTTTGGCCACTTGATGTGAAGAGCCGAATCAGTAGAAAAGATCCTAATGCTGGGAAAGGTTGAAGGCAGGAGGAGAAGAGGATGACAGAGGATGAGATGGCTGGATGGCATCACTGTCTCAATGGACATGAGTTTGAGAAAGCTCCAGGAGATGGTTAAGGACAGTGAGGCCTAGCGTGCTGCAGTCCATGGGGGGCAAAAGTCAGACACGACTGAACAACTGAACAAGTCTAAGTTGCCAAATGCCCTCCAAATATAGGAGTCTCATATCAGGTTCTCACAAAATTAGGAAGCAGTACTGTTTTATATATATATATACATACATATACACATATGTAGACACACACACGTGCACATATACATATGTGTGTTAAATCAGTTTAGCTGTGTCCAACTGTTTACAACCCTATGGTCTGTAGCTCACCAGGCTCCTCTGTCTATGGGATTCTCCAGGCAAGAATACTGGAGTGGGTTTGCACACCCTCCTCCAAGGTATCTTCCTGACCCAGGAGTTGAACCAGTATCTCTTACATTGTGGCAGATTGTTTAACAGCTGAGCTACCAGGAAAGCTATTTGAGAAGAGAAGACTTTTGTCAAGCTTTGAAAGCCAGCACCAGCTATGCTTTTCTGTTTTGTTTCTCTGCAAATAAAATGTTTATTCACCATTCACAGAATAAACTGTCAAAAAAATTTCCAGCAGCTTTTCCCTGCTCCCAAATCTATCAAAAATAAAAGACAAGTGAGAAACCCAGGCTCTAAGTTTGATTCTCTACACAGTGAGAACTCAATCAACAGTATCACTGGGACTCAGACCTCTTAAAAGAAAACAAAACTTACTTCAAGAAACTGGATACACTGCCTTACTGATCTCAGGCTCAGCCCACCTTCTGTCTGTGATCACTCTTAGAGAAGTCTCAGGAATGCAAGGCATCTGTCCCAGTTATCTCAGAAAGAAGTAAACATCAAACCTACAAAGCTACATAGCCATTCAAGAAAGCCCACATTTCCAGTGCTTTTTTTTTAACAAGTTTTATTTTTTAGAGAAATTTTACATTCATGGCAAAATCGAGTGGAAAGTACATAGAGTTTCCACATGCCCCTTATCCCTACACACACACAATGTCCCACCCCAACAATACCTCCTACCACAGGGGTACATTTGCTACAACTGATTATGGTACACTGACGCATCACTGTGCTCAACGATAAAGAATCCGCCTGCAATTCAGGAGACATGTGTTCGATCCATGGGTCATGAAGATCCCCTGGAGGAGGTCATGTCAAACCACTCCAGTGTTCTTGCCTGGAGAATCCCATGGACAGAGAAGCCTGGCAGGCTACAGTCCACAGGGTCGCAAAGAGTTCGGCATGACAGAAGCAACTGAGCACACAGGCACTGAAGACACATTACTATCAACAGAAGTTCATAGTTTACATTACCATTTGCTCTTGCTGCCAGGTGGCACTAGTGGTAAAGAATCTTCCTGCCAAGGCAGAAGATGCAAGAGACAGGGATTAGATCCCTGCATAGGGAAGATCCACTAAAGAAGGAAGTGGCAACCCACTCCAGTATTCTTGCCTTTTCATAATGTTCATGGGATTTAATTCAGATGATCATTATATCTACTACTGTGGGCAAGAATCCCTTATAAGAAATGGAGTAGCCTTCATAGTGAACAGAATAATCTGAAATGCAGTCCTTGGGTGTAATCTCAAAAATCACAGAATGATCTCTGTTCATTTCCAAGGAAAACCATTTAACATTACTGCAATCCAACTCAGTGTTCCAACCACTAACGTAGAAGAAGCTGAACAGTTCTGTGAAGATATACAAGACCTTCTAAAACTAAGATCAAAAAAAAATGTCCTTTTCATCATAGGAGATTGGAATGCAAAAGTAGGAAGTCAAGAAACACCTGGAGTAACAGGCAAATTTAGCCTTGGAGTACAGAATGAAGCAGGGCAAAGGCTAAGAGAGTTTTGCCAAGAGAACACACTAGTCATAGCAAACACCCTCTTTCAACAACACAAGAGAAGACTCTACACATGGACATCACCAGATGGTCAACACTAAAATCAGATTAATTATATTCTTTGCATCCAAAGATGGAGAAGTCTATACAGTCAGCAGAAACAAGACCAAGAATTGACTGTGGCTCAGATCAAGATCTCCTTATTGCAAAATTCAGATTTAAATTGAAGAAAGTAGGGGAAACCGCTATACCATTCAGGTATGACCTAAATCAAATCCCTTATGATTATACAGTGGAAGTAATGAATAGATTCAAGGGATTGGATCTGATAGACAGATCAGCCTGAAGAACTATGGATGGAGGTTCGTGACACTGTACAAGAGGCAGTGATCAAGACCATACCCAAGAAAAAGAAATGCAAAAAGGCAAAATGGTTGTTTGAGGAGGTCTAACAAATAACTGAGAAAAGAAGAGAAGTAAAAGGCAAAGGAGGAAAGGAAAGATATATCCATCTGAATGCAGAATTCCAAAGAATAGCAAGGAGAGATAAGAAAGCCTTCCTAGGTGATCAATGCAAAGAAACAGAGGAAAACAATAGAATGGCAAGGACTAGAGATCTCTTCAAGAAAATTAGAGATACCAAGGGAATATTTCATGCAAAGATGGGCACAATAAAGGACAGAAATAGTATGGACCTAACAGAAGCAATAGATATTAAAAAGAGGTAGCAATAATACACAGAAGAACTATACAAAAAAAGTTTTAATAATCCAGATAATCATGATGGTGTGATCGATCACTCAGTTAGAACCAGACATCCTGGAATGCAAAGTCAAGTGGGCCTTAGGAAGCATCACTATGAACAAAGCTAGCGGAGGAGATGGAATTCTAGTTGAGCTATTTCAGATCCTAAAAGACAATGCTGTGAAAGTGCTGCAGTCAATATGTCAGCAAATATGGAAAACTCAGCAGTGGCCACAGGACTGGAAAAGGTCAGTTTTCATTCCAATCCCAAAGAAAGGCAATGCCAAAGAACATTCAGACTACCACACAATTGCATTCATCTCACACATTTGCAAAGTAATGTTCAAAATTCTCCAAGTGAGGCTTCAACAATACATGAACCGTGAACTTCCGGATGTTCAAGCTGGTTCAAGCCAGAGGAACCAGAGATTAAATTGCTAACATTTGTTGCATCATAGAAAGAGCAAGATAATCAAAAAATATGTATATCTACTTTTGCTTTATTGACTACACCAAAGCCTTTGACTGTGTGGATCACAACAAACTGGCAAATTCTTAGAGATGGGAATTCCAGACCACCTTACCTATCTCCTAAGAAATCTGTATGCCGGTAAAGAAGCAACAGTTAGAACCAGATATGGAACAAGAGACTGGTTCCAAATTGAGAAAGGAGTATGTCAAGACTGTATATTGTCACTCTGCTTATTTAACTTATATGCAGAGTACATTATGTGAAATGCTGGACTTGATGTAGCACAAGCTGGAATCAAGATTACGGGAAGAAATATCAATAACCTCAGATATGCAGATGACACCACCCTTATGGCAGAAAGCAAAGAGGAACTAAAGACTGACTTGATGAAAGCAGAGAAGAGAGTGCAAAAGCTGGCTTAAAACTCAACATTAAAAAACTAAGATCATGGCATCTGGTCCCATCATTTCATGGCAAACTGAAGGGGGGAAAGTAGAAGGAATGACACATTTTATTTTCTTAGATTCCAAAATCACAGTGGACAGTGACTGCAGCCATAAAATTAATAGACACTTGCTCCTTGAGAGAAATGCTATGACCAACCTAGGACAGTGTATTATAAAACAGAGGCATCACTTTTCCAACAAAGTTCAAGTTCATATATCAAAGCTATGCTTTTTTATTAGTCATGTACAAATGTGAGAGCTGGATTATAAAGAAAGCTAAGTGCCAAAGAATTGATGCTTTTGAATTGTGGTGATGGAAAAGACTCTTGAGAGTCTCTTGGACTGCAAAGAGATCAAGCCAGTCAATCCTAAAAGGAAATCAACCCTAAATATTCATTGGAAGAACTGATACTGAAGCTCCAATACTTTGGCCACCTGATGCAAAGAGGTGACTCAATGGAAAAGATCCTGATGCTGGGAAAGATTGAAGACAAAAGGTGAAGGGGATGGCAGGAGATGAGATGGACAGATAACATTACCAACTCAATGGACAATAATTTGAACAAACTCTGGAAGATAGTGGAGGACTGAGGAGCCTTGTATGCTGCAGTCCACGCAGTCACAAAGAGTCAGACACAACTTGATGACTGAACAACAATAGCAACAATCCAGCCTTGAAACTTAATTGTGATAACCACCATCTTTGTCCAGAAGTACGTTCATTCTAAATCCTTTTTCTAGCTCTCTCTTTGCCATCAGTCTCTCCTTGTTCCAGTGCGACCTGTTATCAGGTTTATCTCCTCAAACCACAACACAAATGCTATCAGAAATTTGGTTTTCCAAAATGTCTGATAATTCTGTGCTAGATATTCAGGGAACTACACATCTGGCCCAAACAATCCTATTTTTAGTCATAACCTCTATGGTATCCTGAGTGTCTTAAATTGTCACCTTATTAACCTCATCATAGCTCCTCCAAATATATTTATTGTTTCTCAATTTCACCTATTCACTTTTAAGGCTTCCTTGACTCATAAAGCTCATCAAAATATAGTCCATTTATCAAGGCCTATCTCAAGCCTTTCCCAATATTCCTGATCAGATGTTCTTTCTCCTTTCTCCAGTACCCATAGGAGTATATTTTGGGAATGATACTGACACCACAGTATAGTTAAGCATGTCTTTATTTTTCAAATTTAATGGAGGCTTCTACAATGTACCCAAATGCACAGTGATCATTTTCTCTCTGATGCATTACCTAGTACACTAGGCCACAGAGCAGGCAGAAAACCAAGTTCCACCTAATCACAAAGAATATGGAAGTAAACAAAAAAAATTCTTCACACAAAACTCTCTTACTCCTGAGGTTTGACAAATCAAATACGTGTTTGAATACACTCACACATATGCAAATGTGCACACACACGCACACACATACACACACACACACTCCTCTTTAAGGAAAATGAAGTAAAAATTAGCACTCTTCAAACTGATGATCACCAGCATCAACTGAAGTTAAGTTCAACACTTCTAGAGTAAAACACACTTCTGGTAAGTACATAATTATATATGAGCTATTTAAGAATTTGAGTTGTCCAAAAATTCAGTCATTACTAGAATTCTTCTGATTAATCTACTGTCTCATAGAAGAAGTAACTATTTTTCAAATACACTTACCAAAAAGTAGATTTGATAGTTGCAAATACCTCTAATGTCATGTTGAAAAACTCACTCGACTATAAAGCAATTTAAAACACTAGAACATTCATTTTTAATGGCTCAATATTTTTTGGAACATTAACTTTAGGGGATTCTAAACTCTTCACAAAAGAAGGCCAACATCAAATTATTTTGGAAACCAATTCTGAGTCAACCTAGAGGCCAAATAACAGAATCAATCACATTTATTTACTTTACTAAAATAGTATTTATTAGATCACCCTCCACCCCTTTGGAAAGCGCTTTTGAATCTGATTATTTTCCTTGATGATTTTCAAAACTCAAATTTATCCTCTAAGAATGAAGACATGCCCCTGTGATGTGCCTTTAAAGAATGTGCATGTGTGAGAGTCTTAAAAGTCCACTTGAAAGCCAAGGTGCACAAACTTTCTGATTCTACTTGTTGGCAATAGCAGGCTCCAAAAGTTACTGCTCTAAACATATACCTAGGGCATAAACTTTGTTCATCATGTTGAAAGATTAGTAATAAAAGTGATTATGAGCCACAGCAAAGTCATGTGTATGTTGGAGGAGGATGTTGTATTGATACACTCATTTGAAACATTGAAAAACAGTAAATTGCACTAAAATTGGGGATAGAATAAATGGGTGGATTTCAATTTCATACAAAGAGTAAAAATAAGAGGGAAAAATTCCCTATCTAGTGATTTCCACCAATAATTCAACTCTATATATAAGTTCACATATGACATACAGGGCTAGATAAAACCTGAAAATACTTATTTACATATATGAAGAATATTAGTTTACTTTCACCAAATAGAAAAAAGTCAAAAATATAGCCAATAAAATTAGAGGGTGTTTATTCCTTAGGAAACAATGACGTATTTTAATACAATGAAAACATGTTAAACATTTCTGTCTAACCTTGGTTTTCTTTCTCTCTAGAATGCATATTTAGAAAGTGATTCACAAATTTGACCAGACTTGTGGCAATTATATGATATTTTATAGACTTTCTTCTCCAAGCTTTTAAATCTTGACAATTCAACATATAAAACTATATTCAAGAGTCACTAATATGGTAAAGCAAGAACAACACAAAGCCCGCACAACTTCTAAAGCCAAATGTTTCCAAGGTAAACTTTGAAGTTTGCTATTCCTCTGTTGTCACAGATTTTTAGTCCAGGTGGTTTTACGTACTGAAATGTCTTTCTTCCTTCCGCTGTTCATGTTGGCATCTTCACAGTATTTTGTATCATACAGATTTTATTCTAAGTTTTTACTGTATATAACCCTTATACAAGCTCAATCAACATTTTAAAAAGCTACTGGGGTATCTAACAACTTGCTCTTACTCCAGCATTTGTGTGTGTTCCTGTCTCAAGAGTCTTCACACAGTCCATTCCCTCTGCTTGAAACAGTCTACTGTCAGGTACCACCATCACTCATTCATCCGCTGCCTTCAGATCACAAAAGGAGGCTTCTCCAAGAGGCGCTTCCTCACCCTGCCACTCCCTAGTTTCCCCTCTTATTAATTCTTCACGTCTTTTACTATACTCTAAAATATTTTATTATTTACTTATTGCCTGTGCCCTCCCTAGGCCTTCCCTGGTGACTCAAACAGTAAAGAATCTGCCTTCATGTGGGAAACATGGGTTTAATCCCCCAGTGGGGAAGATCCCCTGGAAAGGAAATGACAACTCACTCCAGTATTCCTGCCTGGAGAAGCCCATGGACAGAGGAGCCTGGCAGGCTACAGTTCATGTGATCGCAAAGAGTCAGACATGACTAAGCGACTAACAGTTCATTTCATTTTTGTGCCCTCCCTACCCCTACCCTCCATTAGGTAATAAATTGTTACAGGTAGACTTTCCTAATAAAGACTATTTTTAAGAGTTTTAGGTTCACAGCAAAATTAAGAGAAAGATACAAAGGTTTCCCTTATAGCCCCTGACCCCACTTATGTGTCGCCTCACCCATTATTACTATCTCCCACCAGAGGGTACTCCTGTCACTACTGATAAGCCTACAGGCACACAGCATCTTGAAAAATCCATAGTTTGAATCAGGCTTCACTTGTGGTAGTGTACATTTTATGCGTTTAGACAAATGTATGACATGTATCATTATAGTATTGTATGGGAGTATTTTCACTGCCCTAAAAGTCCTCTGTAATCTGCTTGTTCATCTTCCTTATCCTAACCCCTGTTGATGACTGATATTTTTTTTGTCTTTATTGTTTGGTTTTTCCAGAATGGATTCCAGAATCCCTAAGGTTGAGTTCATATAGGCTTTCAGATTGGCTTCTTTCCCACATCAACATGTACTTAAGGTTCATCCACATCTTTTCATGGCTTGCTAGCTGATTTCTTTAACATTGAACAATATTCTACTGTCTGGATTATCACAGTTAGTTTACTCATTCAACTACTGGAGGACATCTTCTGGGTTGCTTCCAGGTTTCAGTAACAAAGAATAAAGCTGCTATGCACATCTGTGTGCAGATTTTCATGTGGACACAGATTTTTCAGAAGAAGCAGAATTGCTGGATTAGATGGCAAAACTATGATCAGTTCTGTAAGAAACTACCAAACTGTCCTCCAAAGTGGATGCATGATTTTGAATTCCCAACAAAAATTAATGAAAGCTCCTATTGCTCCACATCCTTAATATTTGGTGATGTCAGTGCTTGGGATTTTGACTATTCTAATATGTATGTAGCGGTATCTTATCATTTTAATTTGCATTTCCCAAGGCTATGGTTTTTCCTGTGGTCATGTATGGATGTGAGAGTTGGACTGTGAAGAAGGCTGATTGCCGAAGAATTGATGCTTTTGAACTGTGGTGTTGGAGAAGACTCTTGAGAGTCCCTTGAACTGCAAGGAGATCCAACCAGTCCATCCTGAAGGAGATCAACCCTGGGATTTCTTTGGAAGGAATGATGCTAAAGCTGAAACTCCAGTACTTTGGCCACCTCATGCAAAGAGTTGACTCATTGGAAAAGACTCTAATGCTGGGAGGGATTAGGGGCAGGAGGAGAAAGGGACGACCGAGGATGAGATGGCTGGATGGCATCACGGACTCGATGGACGTGAATCTGAGTGAACTCCAGGAATTGGTGATGGACAGGGAGGCCTGGCGTGCTGCGATTCATGGGGTCACAAAGAGTCAGACAAGACTAGCAACTGAACTGAATTGAACTGATATGAAACATCTTTTCATTTGATTACTTGCCATCTGTTTATCTTGTCTGGTGAGTTCTCTGTTAAGGTCTTTGACTTTTTAAATAGGTTATTTGCTTTCTTACTGTTGAGTTTTAAGAGTTCTTTGTATATGTTGGGAACATTTACCTTTAACAGATATATCTCTGGCAAATAGTTTCTTTGTTTGTGGCTTGTCTTCTCATTCTCTTGACATTGTCTGCCACCGAGCAGAAGTTTTTCATTTTAATAAATTCTAGTTTATCGATTTTTTTTCCTATTATAAAGGCTCCTTTGATATTTTATCCAAAAAATCACTGCCATACCTAGGGCCACCTAGGTTTTCTCCTATCTTATCATCTAGGAGCTTCAGTTTTACACAGGTAGGTTTGTTTGGCTTCATGTTGATTACTAAAGCAGTACCTCATACATAGTAGGCACTCAAAGTTTTTACTGACTTAAATTTATTTATTATTGCACCATGTACAGTATAGTTTTAAGAATTTGTCTGTCTTTTGCCTTAGGTTTCTGGCAAAGAATTTCAAGACCTCTTTGAATTTCCTGAGTAATAGGCATATGTCTATTTCTGTGTAGTACTGTGAGTACAGATTTATAAATATAAAAATAGAATTAAGATGCCAGGCACTATAACTTTGAAGTGGTTTGTTTATAGTGAATCAAGACATCATTAACAATAATTGAAATATACTGTCCATACCTCAATATACAATGGGACATTCATAAATTTTGTGTGTTCTACGAACAGTCTATTCTAATAGCTTCTAGGTTAGGGGAGGCAAGTAAATTAAGCAAAGTATTAGGCAGGCATTAGTAGAGCAGGTGAGTCCTATTACACTGGATTTTCATAAACTGAGTTAAGGATCTGCAGTAGAGGCAATCAATTATTTCAAAAGAAATTCAAATTCAAAAATCAATAACTGGCTTTCTTTGCACAAGGGGAATATCTAATAGCAGCAATCAGTAACTAGGGCAACTTCTAACCTGATACATTTAGGCAAAATGATTTCAATTTCTATCTCCAAGGATACTTTAGTGCTTCTCTTCCATCTTATTACTTTGAAAAATGTTCATTAGAGATTCAAGGCTTTTCTGAACTGAAAGTCACCACAGAAATTAACACAAGAGAGAACATCTGTTGGAGACATATTGTGAAGTTAAATTTGAATTCAGGTTTAAATATGTAATAAGGGTAACTGTTAGAATAAACTAATTCTTTTGCTTAATGAAAGCAAATGAATAAGTGTGCTGTGTTTCATTTGTAAAAACTGTTTAATATTTCAGAAGTGCTGGGCAGATTTTGCCTTTATACCATCATAATATAAAACAGGTTTGTTAGCAAATCAAGAGTGCAAAGGAAGAAAACCTTTCTGTTCAATCACCACTTTCACAGCAGTGTTTGCATTCAAACAATGAATTGCTAATTACAAGTCACTGTTATCTGTATGTGTAAAAGCAAGTTCTCCAAGATATGTGATGCATAAGTAATATATGTAATCCATTTACCTAACAAAACCAAAGTTATGTTTTTTTTAATTCTATACATTTGGTTTGTTATAAAATCAAATTACCTTCTCAGTGAGTACAAGTTAAAATTTTTTCATTTTGTGAAAATAAGAACCAACTAGCTGAAAACCTCATCTTCATGGCTATTCTTTCACTGGAAGAATTCATTTTAATTTGAGCACTTAAAAAAAAAATCCAAAAATCAGTCCAAAGTAACTAATTCCAGTCCCAAAATTATATTTCAAGTTCTACATCTTCCTGCCTTTCCAATAAAAACAAATTTTAAGAGTTTTGAAAATAAATATATGACTAACAAGTGATGAATAAATAAATGGGAGCAAATGCCAAAGATAAGTTATAACTGCTAAAAAATGATTTTGATTGTTCTATGTATGACAAGATTTCTCACCCTCAGCATTTGTGACATTTGGGGCTGGATAATTCTCTTGGAGCCCAGTCCACTGCCTCCCACAAAATGTCCAGTAGCACCTACCCCTTGACCCAATTGTGGCAACCAAAAAATGTTTCCAAATGTTGTCAAATGCCCCGCTAGGTGTGGAGACAAAATTACCTCTAGTTGAGAATCGTTGGCTAGTTTGTTGAAAATCATGACAGCAGGGGCCCACCCCCAGAAATTCTGGCTCAGCAAGTCCAAAGGAATTTTATGACCACCCAAGATTTTTCTTAGTAATCCTGAACCCTAAAAACACTATTTACTTATTTATCTGAGGGTAACATTGATAGGGAGGGGAGAGATGTTCCTAAAAAGCCAACAGTGGATTCAACAATTTGACCTTAGCAACATTTCTGATTGCACAGACCTAAGAGTCTGAGGGAGATCCATTGATGGCCTCTTATCCGAAACCCATGAACCTTTTTGGGCATCACAGTATATAAAATGTTTTCATGAGCTCTGCATCCTCCCAAAAACCCTCTGGGGGAAACAGCACAAGTATTTTCCAAATAAGCTTCCATAACAATTTCTATATCATTAGGATTTATGGTTTTAGTTTCTGTGATCATGAATAACAACACAACAAAAGCTAAACAACTCTTTCAACTACAGGACTTCCCTAAAGGAAACAGACTCAGGTTGCCTTACTTACACCCCCAAATCTGTCAAAACTCAAAGCTAGGTCTTCTCATACATGCAAAATATTCTTCTTCGTGAGCCACACACTTCTCTTTTTCATCAGCTGTGACTGAATCAACAGACCAGTTCACTATAAACTGGGCACTAAGGAGTTCTACACTCTTATCTAAATGCATCATTAATTATATGTGAATAAGTGTAAACAGTTTTTAATTTTGATGTTGTTTTCCATCTAATAACTTACAAATAGAGTACTCATTTCAGTTAATATCCCATATTCTCTTCACATTCAATTATATGTCTTCTGCTGCTGTTGTTTTCTTAGTAGTCACATTTTTCCTTATCTATCTTATGGTCAAATAAATTCTCCTTTTCCATAGTCTACTGTCAAACTTATCCTGCACTATGCAACTGACTGACTTTTATGAACTAGAGACCACATGTATTCCTGTCAAATTTATCTTTCTGGTCCAACCCAAATGTCCATTTTGTATAAACTAAATCATCAAATCAGTGACAAGGCTACATGTAAATTCTTTACGAGTTTGATATAACCTCTATCTTTCCTTCTAATCTCATTTCCAATCATTATTAAGAGATATTTATACTTCTGAAATCCTCTGAGCAAGATGGAATCATAAAGACCTGTCAAGTAAATGGAAGAAAGTGAAAGTGAAGTCGCTCAGTCGTGTCCAACTCTTTGCGACCCTGTGGACAGTAGCCTACCAGGTTCCTCCGTCCATGGGATTCTCCAGGCAAGAATACTGGAGTGGGTTGCCATTTCCTTCTCCAGGGGATCTTCCCGACCCAGGGATTGAACCCAGGTTTCCCACATTGCAGACAGACGCTTTAACCTCTGAGCCACCAGAGCAGCACCATAAATAACTGAGTGGATCAGCCCAGAGTATACTGGCTTTCAACAGGCCACTAAACAATGTCCAAGGATGTGATACGTGAGTACTTCACTGCTAGCTTCCAGGCTCTTTCCAGACTTACCTCACCTTGGTCCTCATCCTTATACTATACGCTATACTACAAGCCAACAGGACATTATCCATTAATTAAATTTAACAAGATTTCCTTCCTCAAGTCTTAGACTCACTTTTTTCACCTATCCACTCATAAGATTCTACTTTGCCTGGTGAGATTCTATTAATCCTTCAAAGTCCCAAACAATCATCTCCTCCATAAAGGCTGCCATCATTATCTCCTTCATTGTCCATTGTTTTTGGAAGCAAATCTCTCCTACTGAATTCTCATAGTAATATATGAATATTCCACTCTAAAGGCGAACTTTCAGATATCCATGCTGACTTTGGAAAAGGCAGAGGAACCAGAGATCAAATTGCCAACATCCACTAGATTATTGAAAAAGCAAGAGAGTTCCAGAAAAATATCTATTTCTGCTTTACTGACTATGCCAAAGCCTTTGACTGTATAGATCACAACAAGCTGTGGAAAATTCTGAAAGAGATGAGAATACCAGACCACCTGACCTGCCTCTTTGAGAAACCTGTATGCAGATGAGGAAGCAACAGTTAGAACTGGACATGGAACAGACTGGTTCCAAATAGGAAAAGGAGTATGTCAAGGCTGTATATTGTCACCCTGCTTATTTAACTTCTATGCAGAATACATCATGAGAAACGCTGGGCTGGATGAAGCACAAGCTGGAAACAAGATTGCCAGGAGAAATATCAACATCCTCAGATATGCAGATGACACCACCCTTATGGAAAAAAGTGAAGAAGAACTAAAGAGCCTCTTGATGAAAGTGAAAGAGGAGAGTGAAAAAGATGGCTTAAAGCTCAACGTTCAGAAAACTAAGATTATGGCATCCGGTCCCATTACTTCATGGGAAATAGATGGGGAAACAGTGGAAACAGTGGCTACTTTATGTTTTTGAGCTCCAAAATCACTGCAGATGGTGACTGCAGCCACGAAATTAAAAGACGCTTACTCCTTGGAAGGAAAGTTATGACCAACCTAGATAGCATATTAAAAAGCAGAGACATTACTTTGTCAACAAAGGTCCATCCAATCAAAGCTATGGTTTTTCCAGTAGTCATGTATGGATGTGAAGAAAGCTGAGCACTGAAGATTTGATGCTTTTGAACTGTGGTGTTGAAGAAGACTCTTGAGAGTCCCTTGGACTGCAAGGACCAGTCCATCCTAAAGGAGATCAGTCCTGAGTGTTCACTTGAAGGATTGATGCTGAAGCTGAAACTCCAATACTTTGGCCACCTGATGCAAAGAGCTGACTCATTTGAAAAGACCCTGATGCTGGGAAAGATTGAGGGCAGGAGGAGAAGAGGACAACAGAGGATGAGATAGTTGGATGGCATCACCGACTCAATGGATATGAGTTTGGGTGAACTCCAGGAGTTGGTGATTGACAGGGAGGCCTGGCATGCTGTGGTTCATGGGGTTGCAGAGTCGGACACGACTGAACGACTGAACTGAAGTGAAAGGTGCTCACCATTTGCTAATACATTATCCCTATGTCACATCTACTTAGCTCCTAAAACAGTGTTTTTCACTCGAGAATTTTCTGTGATTTAACTAATGAATTAATATTATTCCTTGCACTTGAAACTTATATGTGAAAACTGGTAAAATGTGGCACCTAGAATCAGCACAAATTAAAGAGCTGGCTTGACAGAATAGAGTGAATGAGAAAGAATTTCATAAAAAAATCCTACATTAAGAAGGAAATAAAAATGGGTATCTTTAAATAATGAGATTAGTCAGTCTAACAATCTTCAATAACTATACCTAGCTCCATTATATTTCTAGTTTCTCTGATCTTGAATAACAACATAACAAAAGCTAGTCAACACTTTCAAAAGAGGAAAGAGTTTTAGTAAAGAACACTTCAGAAATTATTCAAAACCTACAGTGGTTACAGGTGGAAAAGTAGGTTTGGGCCAAAACAGTAAATTGCTCAACCAGTCATCAGGTCACTAACTCATTTCAAAGCCATTTAATGTGGAATAAGCCTGGTGAGCCTAATTCTACCTCTACTGATAAAAACTATTTAGATGAATGAGGCAATTGATTCTCAAAAGAACTCCAATATAAAACAACGACTTAAGTTAGATAAAAGAAGCCCAGAATTTGAGCCACAAATGATTTACTCTCTTTTATCACATCTGCTGAGATAGAATTTAGGCTGGAAAAAGCTTCCAGTGAAAACTTAGATTGTTTTTAGAACAAATATAGTAAATTTACCTGAATTCATCAATTTAAATCAAATAAAAATATGAATGTATTTTAACAAACCAGTATTGAAAAATTACCCACCTAAGTAAATTTGCTTAAGCAACCTAAATAAACATCCTCCTTATTTTAAGCAACAAACTGCAAAATTCCAGTATGTGCAAGAATTTGAACAAAAACCTTCTATATTCACTGCAATGGGATGATATCTATTTTATCAAATCAACTGACATGAATATTATAAAATTATCATCAAACATAATAGTTCCATATTAACAAACTTCATTACTACATATATCTGCATACACACTCATTCACACAATTATCAGTGTGATACAAACAAATGCTTGGGAGTCCAGAGATCTCAATTTGAAATTCACCTTCTCTCACTCTAACTAACTCTATGCCTTGTGGTCAACTGTTCTTCAGAGTTTCAAAAGTAGAAAAGAGATGCTTGAACTACATGAATTTTTGACTATATGGACTTCTAGTATTACTAGTCTATGTGTTCATGACCTTCTATGATGAGAGTTTGTAGAACTGAGATAATATACACCTTAACCATAAGAGTGTTAAATGTATTCTCCTCAAAACCAATACTTGAGTTTAAAAACAAAAATGATGTTCAAATAATAACTGAAAGTAAGGTGGCTCCCCTCCCTCACCTCTACCAGTTGACTCTGATGTTCTAGTATTCATTCTATTTCTTACTGCTCAAAAGTACAGACAATTAAACATTTGCTCATTCACCAAATGCATCGCTTTAGATCAATTTTGTGCCAAGGACTGTTCCTAGGCAGCAGACATACAGTGATAAACAATACAGACAGGCAATCATAAATATCATAGATCTTATAACTAGTAGGGGAGACAACTAATAAATAACAAGGCAAGATAGTTATGGAGTATGACAAGAGGCACAGAGATAGTGGAGATAAAGCAGGTTGATCAAGAAAGGCTTTTTTTGAAGTCTTGAGGCTTTGAGCTGAGACCCAAGAACAGGCCATTTGCCATCAATGAACATTACCAGCAGATAGAGGACAAGCAAAGACAAAAGTCCTGAGAGGAGATAGGAATCATTGTGTTGGTCATCAGGATACATTTACTACTCAAGAACATGGAAGACTGGCTTCAAACTTCTGTAAAGGATTGTTGTGAAACAATACTCTGGATATTATAACCAGAAAAACTATGTAAGCTTTGGAATAGTTCTTGACTTCTATCTCAATCCCACTGGCCATATCCAATTGGTCACCAAGTCCTATCAATTTAAATCATTTTAATGTAAAAAGGTGCCAGTTAGTCATGAAAAATTTTATGTTCATTACCCAAGTTAATCCCTTTAAACTTCCTACTTTGTAGGAACATTACTATTATCATCATCACATTATATTTGATCTAGTAAGGGATATACAGATTGAGTAACCTGCAAGGAAACACAGCTATAAAAGGATAAAGCCATGATTCTAAGCAATGTGTCTGATTCCAGAAGCCATGTTTTCTTTACCACATTTCACTATCTCATCAATTTTGTCTCCTCCTTAATAACCCTACTGCCTTGGCTTTATTTAGTTCAAGGGCTCGTCTTCTCTTGATTGGACTCTTGTAAGGTACTTTGGCCACTTGATGCGAAGAGCTGACTCACTGGAAAAGACCCTGATGCTGGGGAAAATTGAGGGCAGAAAGAGAAGGGGGCAACAGAGGATAAAATGGTTAGATGGCTTCACTGACTCAAGGGACTTGAGTTTAAGATAACTTCGGGAGATAGTGAAGGACAAGGAAGCCTGGTATGCTTCAGTCCATGGTGTCACAAAGAGTTGGACATGACTTAGAGACTGAACAACATCTCTAAAGCATTTTCCCTGCCTCAACCCTCTTCCCACTCCAGAACACTCTCTTTGTACACACTGAGGCCAGTGTGTAGCACTAAACATGTGAGATCCTGGACACTTAAAATGAGTCTAGTCCAAATCAAGATATGGTTCCAGTGTAACACACACACACCAGATTTCAAAGACTTAATCTGGAAAAAAAGGAAAGTAAGATATTTTTAACAATTCTTCCTGTGCTTCTTCGCCTGACCCCAGAGCAGAATCTGCAAACTTCTCAAGTCTCTCTAAAGAAGATGACATTGGCCATTCTGTTACAGAAAGCCCCTAGACAAAGAAGGTAAGGAAGCTGGGTGCCTAAGATTCAGTGTCTAAGTAATACAGCTATCCAAGAGCACAAAACATTGGCATAGTGCTCTGAAGAAATAGGACACAAAGAAAAATAAGAAAGAGGCAGAAGAATACGCTAAACTTTAGCCAAGAGAATGAAGGAGGTCAAAGAGAAACTCCAGGAAGAGATCACAAAGACACAGAGTCTGTCATCTTAAGAGAGCTTCTACCTCTAAACCCATGTTAAAAATGAGATACACTAAGAGAAGTTGAACGGTTCTATGACGACCTATAAGACCTTTTAGAACTAACACCCAAAAAAGATGTCCTTTTCATTACAGGGGACTAAAATGCTAAAGTAGGAAGTCAAGAAACACCTGAAGTAACAGGCAAATTTGGCCTTGGAATGCGGAATGAAGCAGGGCAAAGACTAATAGAGTTTTGCCAAGAAAATGCACTGGTCATAGCAAACACCCTCTTCCAACTCCACAAGAGAAGACTCTACAGATGGCTATCACCACATGGTCAACACCAAAATCAGATTGATTATATTCTATGCAGCCAAAGATGGAGAAGCTCTATACAGTCAACAAAAACAAGGCCGGGAGCTGACTGTGGCTCAGATCATGAACTCCTTATTGCCAAATTCAGACTCAAATTGAAGAAAGTAGGGAAAACCACTAGACCATTCAGGTATGACCTAAATCAAATCCCTTATGATTATACAGTGGAAGTGAGGAATAGATTTAAGGGCCTAGATCTGATAGATAGAGTGCCTGA
>SJYT01068883.1:6311-34688 GCA_006410635.1 Cephalophus harveyi
GTTTTCCCTACTTTCTTCAATTTGAGTCTGAATTTGGCAATAAGGAGTTCATGATCTGAGCCACAGTCAGCTCCCGGCCTTGTTTTTGTTGAATGTATAGAGCTTCTCCATCTTTGGCTGCATAGAATATAATCAATCTGATTTCGGTGTTGACCATCTGGTGATGTCCACGTGTAGAGTCTTCTCTTGTGTTGTTGGAAGAGGGTGTTTGCTATGACCAGTGCATTTTCTTGGCAAAACTCTATTAGTCTTTGCCCTGCTTCATTCCGCATTCCAAGGCCAAATTTGCCTGTGACTCCAGGTGTTTCTTGACTTCCTACTTTAGCATTCCAGTCCCCTAAAATGAAAAGGACATCTTTTTTGGGTGTTAGTTCTAAAAGGCCTTGTAGGTCTTCATAGAACCGTTCAACTTCAGCTTCTTCAGCATTACTGGTTGGGGCATAGACTTGGATAACTGTGATATTGAATGGTTTGCCTTGGAGACGAACAGAGATCATTCTGTCGTTTTTGAGATTGCATCCAAGTACTGCATTTCGGACTCTTTTGTTGACCATGATGGCTACTCCATTTCTTCTGAGGGATTCCTGCCCGAAGTAGTAGATATAATGGTCATCTGAATTAAATTCCCCCATTCCAGTCCATTTTAGTTCACTGATTCCTAGAATGTCGACGTTCACTCTTGCCATTTCCAATTTGCCTTGTTTGACCACTTCCAATTTGCCTTGATTCATGGACCTGACATTCCAGGTTCCTATGCAATATTGCTCTTTACAGCATTGGACCTTGCTTCTATCACCAGTCACATGCACAACTGGGTATTGTTTTTGCTTTGGCTCCATCCCTTCATTCTTTCTGGACTTATTTCTCCACTGATCTCCAGTAGCATATTGGGCACCTACTGACCTGGGGAGTTCCTCTTTCAGTATCCTATCATTTTGCCTTTTCATACTGTTCATGGGGTTCTCAAGGCAAAAATACTGAAGTGGTTTGCCATTCCCTTCTCCAGTGGACCACATTCTGTCAGACCTCTCCACCATGACCCGCCCATCTTGGGTTGCCCTGCGGCCATGGCTTGGTTTCTCTGAGTTAGACAAGGCTGTGGTCCTAGTGTGATTAGATTGACTAGCTTTCTGTGAGTATGGTTTCAGTGTGTCTGCCATTGTTTAATGACCCCAGGTAGTTGGTGAGAAAACTGGAAACCAGTATCCATAGACTCCTATCCAGGGCTCTTTCTCTTTTATCTGGTCACTGTGTGGACAGGTTAGCCCAGGTCAGCTGGGAAAGAGGATGCTGTACCCCCCTGTTAAGGCTACCCAATGCCAAATTCAAGGCTCCAAAATTAACTCCAGAGCTGATTTGTTCTCCCTTGACTATACAATCTTCTTCCTGCTCTTTCAGGTCTGATTCAATAGCATTCAGATTCTGCTGTTGGCTGTTGGAATTAGAATTTTATTTCATTTATTAGTGAAGAAATTCCACTGTATTAATAAATACACGTTCATGCATGCTCAGAGCTATATTTCAGAGAGGGCAAGTGAATGTTAGTTGTTCGGTCGTGTCCGACTCTTTGCGACCCCATGGACTGTAGCCTGCCAGGCTCCTCTGTCCATAAAATTCTCCAAGCAAGAATACTGGAGTGTGTGGCCATTCTTTTCTGCAGGGGATCTTTCTGACCCAGGGATGGAAGCCGAGTCTCCTACATTGCAGGCAGATTCTTTACCTTTTGAGCTGCCAGGGAAGTACATTTCAGGGAGGGGGGGCAGACATCTCTTCATTTCTGTTTTTCTTCTTTCTTCCCACCCTCCCTTCTCTCTCTTCCTCTTCCTCCCCTCTTTCCAACCCTCTTCCAGCTCCACCCTACAAAGGACATTTGTCTTAGATTACTACCTTTCTCGATCCTTGTGAATTATCTTTACTGTAGAGAATTTTCTCCTCCTTTTAAATTGTTTGTGGAAATAGGAATGCCCCTCAGTTCATAATAGTGATTCTGCTGAAATGCCAATAATTCTCAGAATCAGAGGACCAGCCTCCTTGCAAGGTCAGGAAAGATGTGGGGAATTCTATGACTGTTCCCTTGGTAAAAGGCTGACACATGAGGGCTAAAAAATAGGGCTGGTGGTGTCAGGAATTCCTAAGGAACAGAATATTCAAAAGAAAATTATTTTTCTTTTTTCCTCTCCAGCTTTAGCATATACAAACAGTAACCCTTTGTCATTTTCTTAGAGTTCTTAATTACTAAGATTGAAGGGAACAAATTCAATGAGTATGAAAAAGGTGAGTACAGAGCAAGATTCTCAGAATCGTGGCCTTTAAAAAAAGAAGTATTCTTACATTAATAAAGTTGGATAAAAATTGAATAGACAATATGATCTAATTTTTCATTTATTATGCTGCTGCTGAGTCAGTTCAGTCATGTCTGATTCTGTGCGACCCCATAGACAGCTGCCCACCAGGCTTCCCTGTCCCTGGGATTCTCCAGGCAAGAATACTGGAGTGGGTTGCCATTTCCTTCTCCAATGCATGAAAGTGAAAAGTGAAAGTGAAGTCGCTCAGTCGTGTCCGACTCTTAGCGACCCCATGAACTGCAGCCCACCAGGCTCCTCCACCCATGGGATATTCCAGGCAAGAGTACTGGAGTGGGGTGCTTATATATATATGTATATATGATTATTGTAGAGAATATTTTTTATCATTGTTGATCTGAAGCTTCTGATTCTTTTATGATGAATATGTATTACTATGTATCAGAAAAGCAATAAAATCATTATTTTAAAAACAAAACCAATGCTAAACATTGATCTTAGAATAAAACCCTGAAGTCTTTTTTTTTTTTAATATTCATTATTCCAAAACCGTTTTCTTATGATGTCAGGATCTTAGGAAAGTCATAAAATTAACTGATTTCTATAATTGCATATTGATTCATGTGTGCATATATGTGTGCATGCATGCTCAGGTCTGTTGTATTTTTGGCCTTTCTTCCAACCCCCGCTTATCACTTTAGGCCAATTTGTATCATTTCCCAGTCCTTCTCAGCATTTGTGACATTTCCAATTCCATCTGCAGATTTAATTAACGTGCTGCTTCTTCATTCTTTCACATCACTGATAACAAGAGACACAAAACTGGACCCAGCACTGAATGCTATGCCATCTCGCTACCTCCCACAACTGGACACATCCTTCTAGTTTACCTAGTTTTGGAGCCAAGCTGATTGAAACTGATTTTGCAAGTAAGATTCACTCAGACATTGCATCAAATGATTTATGAAGTCCATGCAGCCGTGTGGTGTCCCATTAATCACAGACACTACAATAATCTATTTGTGTGCAGCAGTCCTCATAAATCGGAATAAAGTAAATTCCACAAGTGCATCTTCAGCTTTTGCAACAGGGCACATGGTATTATTCAGGGCACAATCCACATAATGCAATGTTAGCAGAGTTGCAGATTCCTGAGCTTGGTCAAGCAAGTAAAAATATGCATTCATTTACCAATGCTTGCCAAAGCTAAAGAAATTACAGCTTGTTTATCCACTGCATGAGACAATTTCTTCAGGGCTCAACTGTCTCAAAATTTTCATGAAAGCTGATGTAAATAAACGGAGTATAAGAGGCACAACAATAAAAGTGGTGAGACGATTTTGTTAACAAACAATCCAGAATTATATCTTCAAATAGATGTTGAGGATTTAAATGTCATCACCATTTGGAGACTTATTTCAATGATATTATGACACAATTTTGTAAATTTTCTCTTGAAATTGATCTGTGCTTCACATAACAAAAGAATGTCTTTAGCTGAGACAAGCTCACTTTGTCTGTGAATGTATTTCTTGTCTTGAATACAGCCCAAAATTATTGAATATCATGTCCGGTAAAGATGTTGAATGATCCAGCTAGGTAATAGTAAATTTTTTTCAAAGCATAGACAAATCAATTTTTCACAGAACTAGAACAAAAAATTTCACAATTCATATGGAAACACAAAAGACCCCAAATAGCCAAAGCAGTCCTGAGAAAGTAGAATGGAGCTGGAGGAATCAACCTTCCTGACTTCAGATTATACTACAAAGCTATAATCATCAAGACAGTATGGTACTGGCACAAAAACAGAAATATAGACCAGTGGAACAAGATAGAAAACCCAGAAATAAACCCATGCACCTATGGGTACCTTATTTTGAACAAAGGAGGCAAGAATATACAATGGAGCAAAGACAGCCTCTTCAATAAATGGTGCTGGGAAAACTGGACAGTTACATGTAAAAGAATGAAATTAAAACACTTCCTAACACCATACACAAAAATAAACTCAAAATGGATTAAAGACCTAAATGTAAAACCAGAAACTATAAAAGTCTTAGAGGAACATAGGCAGAACACTCAATGACATAAATCAAAGTAAGATCCTCTATGACGCCACTGCCTAGAGTAACAGAAATAAAAACAAAATAAACAAATGGGACCTGATTAAACTTAAAAGCTATTGCACAGCAAAGGAAACTATAAGCAAGGTGAAAAGACAACCCTCAGAATGGGAGAAAATACTAGCAAATGAAGCAACTGACAAAGGATTAATTTCCAAAATATACAAGCAGCTCATACAACTCAGAAAAACAAACAACCCAATCAAAAAGTGGGAAAAAGATTTAAGTCATTTCTCCAAAGAAGACATACAGATGGCTAAAAAACACATGAAAAGATGCTCAACATCTCTCATTATTAGAGAAATGCAAATCAAAACTACAGGGAGATATCACCTCATACCAGTCAGAATGGCCATCATCAAAAAGTCTACAAACAATAAATGCTGGAAAGGATGTGGAGAAAAGGGAATATTCTTACACTGTTGGTGGGGATGTAAATTGATACAGCCACTGTGGAACACGGTATGGAGATTCCTTGAAAAACTAGGAAAAAACCACCATATGACCCAGCAATCCCACTCCGAAGCATATACCCTGAAGAAACCAAAATTGAAAAAGACACATGTATCCAATTGTTCATTGCAGCACTATTTACAATAGCTAGAACATGGAAGCAACCTAGATGTCCATCAACAGATGAATGGATAAAGAAGCTGTGGTACATATACACAGTGGAATATCACTCAACCATAAAAAGGAACACATTTGAGTCAGTTCTGATGAGGTGGATGAACCTAGAACCTTTACAGAGTGAAGTGAGTCAGAAAGAGAAATATAAATATCATCTTCTAATGCCTATATACGAAATCTAGAAAAATGGTACTGAAGAATTTATTTACAAGACGGCAGTGGAGAAGCCACTCCAGTACTCTTGCCTGGAAAATCCCATGATGCAGGAGCCTGGTGGGCTGCAGTCCATGGGGTCGCTAAGAGTCGGACACGACTGAGCGACTTCACTTTCACTTTTCACTTTCATGCATTGGAGAAAGAAATGGCAACACTCCAGTGTTCTTGCCTGGAGAATCCCAGGGACGGGGGAGCCTGGTGGGCTGCCGTCTATGGGGTCACACAGAGTCCAACATGACTGAGGTGACTTAGCAGCAGCAGCAGCAGCAGCAGTGGAAAAGCAGACATAGAGAACAGGCTTATGGACATGGGGAGAGGGGAGGAGAGGGTGTGCTAAGAGTCGGACACGACTGAGCGACTTCACTTTCACTTTTCACTTTCATGCATTGGAGAAAGAAATGGCAACACTCCAGTGTTCTTGCCTGGAGAATCCCAGGGACGGGGGAGCCTGGTGGGCTGCCGTCTATGGGGTCACACAGAGTCCAACATGACTGAGGTGACTTAGCAGCAGCAGCAGCAGCAGCAGTGGAAAAGCAGACATAGAGAACAGGCTTATGGACATGGGGAGAGGGGAGGAGAGGGTGAGATGTATGGAAAGAGTAACATGGAAACTTACATTACCATATGTAAAATAGATAGCCAACAGGAATTTGCTGTATGGCTCAGGAAACTCAAACAGGGGCTCTGTATCAACCTTGAGGGGTGGGATGGGGAGGGAGATAGGAGGGAGATTCAGGAGGGAGGGGATACGTGTATACCTATGGCTGATTCATGTTGAGGTTTGACAAGAAACAACAAAATTCTGTAAAGCAATTATCATTCAATAAAAAAATAAATTTTAAAAAAATATATAAAAATGTAGACAAATCAATTTTTTTCTAATTATATGAAGAGAATATTATAAAATTAAAATATAACCATATAAATACATTGCATTAAATAATAATTAAAAAGAACTACTTTTAAAATCCTAACACAAAAATATAATCACTCTTAACATATTAATAATTAGCTTTTCTAAAATATTATCTGTATGTGTGCTTGTGTCTTTATAGATGGACATGGAGATAAAGATGTAAACAAAACAAGGTAAGATGAGATTCCACCATAATTGTTATATTATTATTTGCTTTAAAATAATCAACACTACATTGTGGATATCTCTCCAATACAGTAAATATAGAACCACGCAATCATTTTAATAACTATAATTTTCCATTACATAGGTTTATTTAATCAGCACTCCATTCAAGGACATTTAGTTTATTTTCAATATTTCAACTATGAATAATACTATGATGGACATCTTGGTTGTTAAATATTTGTATATTTGACCTTAGCCTCTTCTTAGAAAAAGAGTTCTTGGAATGATAAATTTTCTCAGAATAAGAATTATTTTCTTAGAATGAACTCTTAAAATTGTGATATCTGGATCAGGGATGTGCCCAGCTAATATTTTGCAGTGTATTGTTAAACTTCCTTCCAGAAAAATTATACCAAGTTATGCTATCACCAATAATTCATGAAAGTTATTTCTTTCTCCCATCCTTGTTAGTCTTAGATATTGTCAGTCTTTAAAAATGTTTGTCAATCTGATAGATGGAGTGTGTTTTCTCACTATTTTGATTTTCATATATTTGATGATATTTAGTTGAACATCTTTTCATATGTTTATTGATCATTTATATTTCTTCTTTGGGAGTTACCTGTCACATATTTCCATCTGAGAGGCAATATTCCTCAATTTTGCTGATTCATGGCATGATTTTTATATTAAGGTAAGGCTGCTTTTAATCAAAACCAAGATGTGAGCCTAATGAATCTAGTCTCCTTATAGAATTCTAACTGGATCAGAGGTCAGTTCCAAAAATATTTTGAGAATTGACAACATTCTTAGAAATTGGGTTTATTTTCCCAACATGATTGAAAAACAATACTCCTCTGTATATCTGATTTCTGTATATTTGTTGAAGAAAAATATTATAATCCTTACACTTGATTAAATGCCTGTGCTCTGGAATCAAATTGCCTGTCCTCAAATTCTGACTCTTTCATTCAGAATCTGGGTGACCAATCATGTTATCTAACTATTTTGTGCCTTGGTTTCCTCATCTATAAAATGAAGATAATAATAGTCCCTACTGCATAGAGTTGTTGGGAATTTAATGAGAATATGTGTATAAGGTACTTAGAATGGAACTGAGAACATTTTAAGTGCTCGATAAAATTAGCTATTATTAAGTGCAATGATACTGTTTGGTTTCATGACCTTCTCAAACTTAAACCACCATTCTACTTGAAAACATTTTTAAAATGTATGTTTTATTGTTCTCTTTGCAGGTAAACCATCCTGATGATGTGCTTAGACTCCTCAAATTTCAGTTTGGGAACTTAAAAGAGAGTTTTAGGGACTTTCTTGGTATTCTGGGGGTTAAGAATCTGCCTACCAATGCAAGGGACACAGGGTTGATCCCTGGCTGAGAATTCTGAATGATTCAGCTAGGTAATAGTAATTTTTACCTAGATTTAATCTATGACCTAAATGTATTTAATCCATCACCTAAATAGATTTCACATGCCACAGAGCTACTGAGCCCACGCACTCTGGAGCCCATGAGCCACAGCTAGAGAGAGCCCATGGGCCACAGCTGGGACCCGATGTAGCCAAATAAATAAATAAGAGTTCTACAGTAAGAAACAAATAAGAAACCACAGGAAACTCTCTTCTTAGTTTTCTAGTGGCTTTTAGGATATTGCAATATGAGACTAAGGAAAGACTTTCAAATCCTTGCATAGGTCTGAATGACATACAGTTTGGACATCACCCAAGTGGGATTTAGATAGCTGGGGAGCAGGACCAGGGTGGGCTTCCCAGGTGACATTAGCAGTAAAGAACCCATTTCCAATGCAGGAGATATAAGAGATACAAAGTCAATCTCTGGGTCAGAAAGATCCCCTGAAGGAGGGAAAGGCAACCTACTCCAGTATTCTTGCCTGGATAATCCCATGAACAGAGAAGCCTGGTGGGCTACAGTCCACAGGGTCGAATAGAGTAGGACACAAATGAAGTGACTTAGCATGCATGCAGGGCCAGGGTGAGTTGGTTGCAGAGGTGGTGGGAAAAACCTAGAAGCCAGGTTTGAAGGCTTGGGTAAACTCATGGGTAAATGAGTTCTCAGTAGGTAAATAGCTACTGCTCTAATCTGCAAGTAAGGATATGGAAGCACTAAGAAGCCTAGCCAAGAGGTTCTGATCCCAAAATAAGTCAAGCAGAACATACTCACTGTGTTGCATGGTAAGCTGGTACTAGATAGAGGGTACTTATAGCATCATGGGCTTCCCTGATAAAGAATCCACCTGCAATGCAGGAGACCCCAGTTTGATTCCTGGGTCGGGAAGATCCCCTGGAGAAGGGATAGGCTACCCACTCCAGTATTCTTGCCTGGAGAATCCCCATGGACAGAGGAGCCTGGTGGGCTGCAGTCCGTGGGGTTGCAAAGAGTCAGACAGAACTGAGCAACTAAGCACAGCACAGCATAGCATAGCATCACAGCGATGCAGGAAGGCAGTCACTGAGCCCCAGATCTAAATCCTGACTCTGGCACATGGCTTATGTCCTTGGTATATTTAGGTAATTTCTCTTAACTTCAGTTCCTTTTCTGTAAAAGTATGTTTGATCATACCCTATAATGAGATTGCTATAAGGATTAAAAGTTAAGATATCAAAAGCATGTAGCATCTACTCAATTCCATGTGCTCCATTAATGGAAACTAGCAAGGAAGCAGAGCAGATGTTAAAAGTGTTTACGATCTAAACTGTGTGAACACTGAATAATCAGAACAAATGCCTGAGCAATGAGGCCAATGAGAAGGGATCTCCAGTGAATAGAAAAGTTGGTCCAACCAGAAAGAAAGAGTGCAGATCCACACATATCACTGGTGTTTTATAGGCTCCTTAAAGGTGAGAAAGTGGTTTTCATGCTAAGTAAGGATTTCAGGGTTTGGAGCTTGGAAAAGGAGCAAATATTCAACAGGTCTGCTTGGCCAATAATCTATAGTCAGATGAAGGAATAAAACAAAGTTGTGGGGAGTTCTGTTTTCTAGAGACTGTACTTTGGGACTAGGTAAAGTGCCTCAGGGTGGGAGCAACTGGTTTGCATAAAAGCAGGTGGTGCCCATCAGAAGCTCAGACACCAAATGCCCAGGCATCAACAGAGGTGAAGAGGCAGACAGCCAGGTGTTTAAACAAAAGAGATAAGATTGCAACTATACACTGAGGCAGAAAAAAGAAAGGAGAACTGATAAGAAATTTATTGGCTCTAAGTTGTGGCAGTTGGAGGCAAAATGTCCTTTCATACCGCCTGCTCCTTAGTAGAACTGGAGTCAGAGTAAAAGCAGAGATAAACAAATAAACGCCGGTGTCAAGGAGCACGGTGGAGGGTTCCATGCTAGACTCACCATGTAGGAAATGGCAAAGAACCAGCAAATTTGAGATCATTAGCAGCCAGGACCTCATTTTCCTCATTTATAAAATGAAGGCGTTGTACCTCAGGATCTCTGAAGCCTCTTCCAGTATTAAAAGTTTCCTTTATTTCTGTTAGAAATCTCGAGGCCTCTAGTTTAAATGATCTTGTACCTTCCTCACAAAATGTTGTTGCCTGGTAGATGCTGAGTAATACTGTTTATGCTTGTTATTCATCTGAGAAAATATGGTTTTAGTGAAAAGCTAGAAGCTTGTTCTCAGGTTCTAACCATGTGGCAAATAACAAAATGGAAAGCCGAAAGCTAAGTCTAACCCATTAAACTTAGGAACTCCTTTACTTTGGAATTTCAATATCTATTGTGGCATGTTTGGCTTTGTGTCACAGCTCATTATCACACAGCTCTGCTGTTTGGTGCATCTCCTGACCAGTTTTCTTTCTTCCATTCATTGTTCCTCTCTTACTCTGCTGCTATAATGTCAACTTTTTATTAAATATAAGGTGCCATCACTTGTAAGCAACCACATTATTTTATATATTTTTGAGAAAGAAAATAAACAACTGCCAGTTAATCTATGACACATCGTCAGTTGTGGGATGCTTCTGAGTTTCAGAGTTATTAAACTGTTTCCAAAGTGTGTCTTAAAGTCAATAATAAATAGTATGTCTATAAAATAGGAATCAGCTAAGGTCCTAAGGTCTCTTGGCTCTGAAGCTTCCAAACACTGCCCGTAGGATGAACTCTGAACTCTGCAACAGATTTGGGGCTTTCACTATCCTACCCAACCTTACTGGACTTGTCTCCTAACACATGCCACCAGCTATCAAGCTGCCTCCAACGTAACTTTTTTTAACTTTTTATTTTGTATTGAAGTACATCCAGCTAACAATGCTGTGATAGTTTCAGGTGAACAGCAAAGGGATTCAGCTGTACATACAGATGTATCCATTCTCACCCAAACTCCCCGCCCACCCAGACTGCCATATAACATTGAGCAGAGTTCCCTGTGGTATACAGTAACTCCTTGTTAGTTATCCGTTTTAAATATAGCAGTGTATATGTGTCGATCCCAAACTCTCTAACTATTGCTGCCCCTATTTTCCCCCCTAACAACCTTGAGATCATTCTCTAAGTCTGTGAGCCTGTTTCTGTTTAGTAAATAAGTTCATTTATATCATTTCTTATAACTGAAAAATCATATGTTCTCTTCCTTTCTTCTACATGTACTAAACACCTACTATATACCAAGTCCTATTTTAAGTATATCACTGTTTTCTTCATTTTGAATCTCCCTCTCTCAACCCCTAAACCAGATATCTATTTTTCCTTCAAGATCCAAACCAACCATCTTCTCATTCATGAAAAAGTTTTGTGAAACTTTCTCCAGTTTTTCTTATGTAGACTTAACTTTGTAAGCTTCTGTTACACTGTGTTGAAACAGTTAACGCACCAGTTGCCCATCCTAGACAGTGGGCCCCTCAAGCACACAAAAAAGTGACATTTATTTTTGTAATCAGGATAGGGATTAAGAATGTGGAATCCTGCTTCCTGGCTTCAAAGTCCCTTTCCTGTCTAGTGGGAAATCATGCACCCTAAGTGGGGAGACAGACGTGAAAAGTGACATTTTTGAACTTCTCCAGTAGACCAGTGGTTAAAGCTCTGTACTTCCACTGCAAGGGGCACTGGTTCAATCCCTGCTCAGGGAAGTTTTGCATGCTGTGCCCTGTGGTAAAAGAAATAAGTGACATTTTTGAGGAAGTACAAACTGTTAGGGAGTACAGTCACTCTGAGGTGAAGTTCTTAGGTTTGAATCTCATACAGACCAGAAGTGCTATGAATCACAGACTATAATCCATCTCATAAGTTTTGCAAGTAGCAAACCTTCAGTGAGTATCTGAACCTATTACAGGTTAAGAAAAAAAAAATCATTAAAGACCCTAGAATATTTATTAAGTACTTACTATATGCACTGAATCCTGCAGGTGCTAACTTCCTAAGTGACTAGTGAGAAAAATGAAACTCTTATTAAATCACATATTCAAAGTCACACAGACAGTGTTAAGCAAAATCTGAATTTGATCCTGGGTCAATCTGATTGCCAAGATCAAACTCTTTTCATTAGAGTACTTTATGGCATAGCACCTCATCATCAATGAGGAGATTCCTCATTTGGCTAATAATTTGTCAAGAAAAAAAAAGGTAGTCTTCTTCAATCACCTGTGATTGGTGTTAATTTGCTCTCCCTGGCAAATATAATAGGAAATATGACATGATTTTTGGCAATAATCAGTTGATGATGGAGACACTCTTGGCATCTTTTTCCTGTATTTTCTTCCTGCAAGTTTCATGCCTTATCTTAATCTTCCAATTTTCTTGCAATCTCAGACCAGTAGTCATTTACACAGTCACAGCCTACTGGTAACTAGCAATTGGTCAATGAACTTGATTTGTCTTGTGAACTTTAGTTGGAGTTTGAAAAAGCTAGTGAAGAACAAATAATGTAGGCAGTAAGATGATCAAGATCTCTAGTTGGAGTCCCAAACAGAATAAACCCAAGGTAAAATACCCCAAGACACATATTAATCAAACTAAAAAAGATCAAACACAAAGAGCAAATATTAAAAGTAGCAAGGGAAAAGCAACAAATAACACACAAGGGGATTCCCATAAGGATAACAGCTGATCTTTCAGTAGAAACTCTTCAGGCCATTAGGGAATGGCAGGACATACTTAAAAGGATGAAAAAGAAAAATCTACAACCCATATTACTATACCCAGAAAAGATCGCATTCAAATATGAAGGAGAAATCAAAAGCTTTACATACAAGCAAAAGCTGAGAGAATTCAGCACAACCAAACCAACTCTTCAAAAAATGCTAAGGGAGCTTCTTTAGACAGGAAACACAGAGAAGGTTTATAAACTCAAACCCAAAGCAACAAAGTAAATGGCAACAGGATCATACTTATCAGTAATAATTATCTTAAATGTAAATGGGTTGAATGTCCCAACCAAAAGACAAAGACTGGCTGAGTGGATACAAAATCAAGATCCCTATATATGCTATCTACAAGAAACCCACCTCAAACCAAGGGACACATACAGGCTGAAAGTGAACAACTGGAAATATATATTTCATCCAAATGGAAATAAAGAAAGCAGGAGTAGCAATATTCATATCAGATAAAATAGACTTTGAAATAAAGATTGTGAAAAGAGACAAAGAAGGACACTGCATAATGATCAAAGGGTCAATCAAAATATAAGATATAACACTTATAAATATATATCCACCCAACATAAGAACAACTCAAAACATAAGGCAAATGCTAACAAATATGAAAGGTGAAATTAACAATAACACAATAATAGTGGGAGACTTTAATACCCCATTCATACCTGTGGATAGATCAACCAAACAGAAAATTAACAAGGAAACACAAACTTTAAATGATACAATGAACCAGTTAGATCTAATTGATATCTTTAGGACATTTCACCCCGAAAAAATGAATTTCACCTTTTTCTCAAGTGCACTTGGGACATTCTCCAAGATAGATCACATTCTGGGCCATAAATCTAGCCTTGGTAAATTCAAAAAAATTGAAATCATTTCAAGCATCTTTTCTGATTACAATGCAGTCAGATTAAATGTCAACTACAGGGGGAAAAAAACTACTAAAAATACAAACATATGGAGGCTAAACAACACAATTCTGAATAACCAACAAATCATGAAAGAAATAAAAAAGGAAAAAAAATATGTATAGAAACAAATGAAAATGAAAGCACAACAACCCAAAACCTATGGGATTCAGTAAAAGCAGTGCTAAGGGGAAGGTTCATAGCAATACAAGCTTACCTCAAGAAACAAGAGAAAAATAAAACAAATAACCTAACTTTACACCTAAAGCAACTAGAAAAAGAAGAAATGAAGATCCCCAGGGTGAGTAGAAGGAAAGAAATATAAAAATTAGAGCAAAAATAAATGAGAAAGAAACAAAGGAGACTATAGCAAAAATCAACAAAACTAAAAGCTGGTTCTTTGATAAGATAATTAAAATAGACAAACCATTAGCCAGACTCATCAAGAAAAGAAGGGAGAGGAATCAAATCTACAAAATTAGAAGTTAAAATGGAGAGATCACAACAGACAACACAGAAATACAAAGGATCAAAAGAGACTACTATCAGCAACTATATGCCAATAAAGTGGACAACTTGGAAGAAATGGATGAATTCCCAGAAAAGTATAACACTTCCAAAACTGAACTAGGAAGAGATAGAAAATCTTAACAGACCCATCACAAGCATGGAAATAGAAACTGTAATAAAAAAAAATCTTCCAACAAACAAAAGCCCAGGACCGGATGGCTTCACAGGTGAAATCTACCAAAAAGTTTAGAGAAAAGCTAACACCTATCCTACTCAAACTCTTCCAAAAAATTGCAGAGGAAGGTAAATTCCCAAACTCATTCTATGAGGCCACCATCACCCTAATGCCAAAACCAGATGCTACAAAAAAAGAAAACTACAGGCCAATATCACTGATGAACATAGATGCAAAAATCCTCAACAAAATTCTAGCAAACAGAATCCAACAACATACTAAAAAGATCATACATCATGACCAAGTGGGCTTTATCCCAGTGCAAGGATTTGTCAATATTTGCAAATCAATCAATGTGATACACCACATTAACAAATTGAAAGATATAAAACATGTGATTATCTCCATAGATGCAGATAAAGCCTTTGACAAAATTCAACATCCATTTATGATAAAAATAAATAAATAAATAAACCCTCCAGAAAGCAGGCATAGAAGCAACATACCTCAACATAATAAAAGCCATATATGATAAACCCACAGTAAACATTATCCTCAAAGGTGAAAAATTGAAAGCATTTTCCCTAAAGTCAGGAACAAGACAAAGGTGCCCACTCTCACCACCACTACTATTCAACATAGTTTTGGAAGTTTTAGCCACAGCATCAGAGAAGAAAAAGAAATGAATCCAGATTGGAAAAGAAGAAGTAAACTCTCACTGTTTGCAGATGACATGATCCTCTACATAGAAAACCCTAAAGACTCCACCAGAAAATTACTAGAGCTAATCAATGAATATACTAAAGTTGCAGGATATAAAATTAATACACAGAAATCCCTTGCATTCCTATATACTATCAATGAGAAAACAGAAAGAGAAATTAAGGAAACAATCCCATTCACCACTGTGACAAAAAGAATAAAATACTTAGGAATAAATCTACCTAAAGAAACAAAAGACCTATATATATATATAACTATAAAACATTGATGAAAGAAAACAAAGATGACACAAATAGATGGAGAAATATACCATGTTCATGGATTGGAAGAATCAATATAGTGAAAATGAGTATACTACCTAAAGCAATATATAGATTCAATGCAATCCTTATCAAGCTACCAACGGTATTTTTCAGAGAACTAGAACAAATAATTTCACAATTTGTATAGAAAATTCAAAAAAAAAAAAAAACAACTCAGAAAGCCAAAGCAATCTTGAGAAAGAAGAATGGAACTGGAGGAATCAACCTGCCTGACTTCAGGCTCTACTACAAAGCCACAGTCATCAAGACAGTATGGTACTGGCACAAAGACAGAAATATAGATCAATGGAACAAAATAGAAAGCCCAGAGATAAATCCACACACCTATGGACCCCTTATCTTTGACAAAGGAGGCAAAAATATACAATGGAGAGAAGACAATCTCGTTAACAAGTGGTGTTGGGAAAACTGGTCAACCACGTGTAAAAGAATGAAACTGGAACACTTTCTAACACCATACACAAAAATAAACTCAAAATGGATTAAAGATCTAAATGTAAGACCAGAAACTATGAAACTCTTAGAGGAAAACATAGGCAAACCACTCTCTGACATAAATCACAACAGGATCCTCTATGGCCCACCTCCCAGAATAATGGAAATAAAAGCAAAAATAAACAAATGGGACCTAATTAAAATTAAAAGTTTTTGCACAACAAAGGAAACTATAAGCAAGGTGAAAAGACAGCCTTCTGAATGGGAGAAAACAATAGCAAATGAACCAACTGACAAAGAATTAATCTCAAAAATATACAAGCAGCTCATGTAGCTCAATTCCAGAAAAATAAACAACCCAATCAAAAAATGGGCCAAAGAACTAAACAGACATTTCTCCAAAGAAGACATCCAGATGGCTAACAAACACAAGAAAAGATGCTCAACATCACTCATTATCAGAGAAATGCAAATCAAAACCACAATGAAGTACCATCTCATGCCAGTCAAAATGACTGCTATCAAAAAGTCTACTAATAATAAATGTTGGAGAGGGTGTGGAGAAAAGGGAACCCTCTTACACTGTTGGTGGGAATGCAAACTAGTATAGCCACTATGGAGAACAGTGTGGAGTTCCTCAGAAAACTGGAAATAGAACTGTCATCAGTTCAATTCAGTTCAGTCGCTCAGTCGTGTCCAACTCTTTGCAACCCCATGAATCGCAGCTTGCCAGGCCTCCCTGTCCATCACCAACTCCTGGAGTTCACTCAGACTCACATCCATCGAGTCAGTTATGCCATCCAGCCATCTCATCCTCTGTCATCCCCTTTTCCTTCTGCCCCCAATCCCTCCCAGCATCAGAGTCTTTTCCAATGAGTCAACTCTTTGCATGAGGTGGCCGAAGTACTGGAGTTTCAGCTTTAGCATCATTCCTTCCAATGTATACCCAGGGCTGATCTCCTTTAGAATGGACTGGTTGGATCTTCTTGCAGTCCAAGGGACTCTCAGGAGTCTTCTCGAACACCACAGTTCAAAAGCATCAATTCTTCAGCACTCAGCTTTCTTCACAGTCCAACTCTCACATCCATACATGACCACTGGAAAAACCATAGCCATGACTAGACAGACCTCTGTTGGCAAAGTAATGTCTCTGCTTTTCAATATGCTCTCTAGGTTGGTCATAACTTTTCTTCCAAGGAGTAAGCTGTCATATGACCCAGCAATCTCACTGCTAGGCATTTGCACCAAGGAAACCAGAATTGAAAGAGACACGTGTACCTCAATGTTCATCACAGCACTGTTTACAATAGCCAGGACATTGAAGCAACCTAGATGTCCATTGGCGGATGAATGGATAAGAAAGCCATGGTAAATATACACAATGGAATATTACTCAGCTATTAAAAAGAACAGATTGATTCAATCATTTCTAATGAGGTGGATGAAACTGGAGCCTGTTATAGAGTGAAGTAAGTCAGAAAGAAAAACACTAATATAGTATATTAACACATATATATGGGATTTAGAAAGATGGTAACGATGACCCCATACATGAGATAGCAAAAGAAAGACAGATAAAGAACAGACTTTTGGACTCTGTGGGAGAAGGCATGGGTGAGACGATTTGAGAGAACAGCGTTGAAACATGTATATTGCCATATGTGAAATAGATGACCAGTCCGAGTTCAATGCATGAAACAAGGCACTCAAAGCCAGTGCACTGAGACAACCCTGAGGGATGGGATGAGGAGGGAGGTGGAAGGGGTTTCGGGATGGGGGACACATGTACACCCATGACTCATTCATGTCAGTGTATGGCAAAAACCACCACAATATTGTAAAGTAATTAGCCTCCAATTAAAATTAATTAATTTAAAATAAAGATCTCTAGTCATTTCTATTCTATTTCCCTTTATTTCTTTGCATTGTTCACTTAAAAATCTTACATTCCCTTGCTATTCTTTGGAACTCTGCATTCAGTCGAGTGTATCTTTCCCTTTCTCCTTTGCCTTTTGCCTCTCTTCTTTTTTCAGCTATTTGTAAGCCCTCCTTAGACAACCACTTTGCCTTGTTGCATTTTTTTCCCTTGGGGATAGATTTGGTCACCTTTTCCTGTTCAGTGTTATGAACCTCTGTCTAGAGCTCTTAGGCACTCTATCAGATCTAATCCCTTGAATCTATTTGTCACCTCTAT
The DNA here is from genome assembly GCA_006410635.1 of Cephalophus harveyi. Lineage (NCBI taxonomy): Eukaryota > Metazoa > Chordata > Mammalia > Artiodactyla > Bovidae > Cephalophus > Cephalophus harveyi. Next base: position 24,072 of record SJYT01068883.1, read on the forward strand.
AGTGAATAGTCAATAGTCAATCTATTTGTCACTCTATAATCATAAGGGATATGATATAGGTTGTACCTGAATGGTCTAGTGGTTTTCCCTACTTTCTTCAATTTAAGCCTGAATTTTGCAATAAGGAACTCATGATCTGAGCCACAGTCAGCTCTAGGTCTTGTTTTTGCTGACTTCTGACAAAGAGTTTCTCCAACTTTGGCTACAAAGAATATAATCAATATGATTTCAGTATTAACCATTTGATGGTCAGTAACCTCAAATATGCAGATGATACCATTATAATACCAGAAGGTGAAGAGGAACTAAAGAGCTTCTTGATGAGAGTGAAAGAGGAGAGAGAAAAAAAACTGGCTTAAAACTTAACATTCCAAAAACTAAGATCATGGCATCCGGTCCCATCACTTCATGGCAAATAGATGGGGAAACAATGGAAACAGTGACAGATTTTATTTTCTTAGGCTCCAAAATCAGTGCAGACAGTGACTACAGCTATGAAGTTAAAAGACACTTGCTTCTTTAAGTTATGACAAACCTAAACAGCATATTAAAAAGCAGAGACAGCTGACAAAGGTCCATATAGTCAAAGCTATGGTTTTTCCAGTAGTCATGTATGGACATGAGAGTTTGACCATTAAGAAGGCTCAGAGCCACAGAATTGATGCTTTTGAACTGTGGTGCTGGAGAAGATGCTTGAGAGTCCCTTGGACAGCAAGGAGATCAAATCAGTCAATCCTAAAGGAAATCAACCCTGAATGTTCATTGGAAGGACTGATGCTGAAGCTCCAATACTTTGGCCCCCTGATTCGAAGAGCTGCCTCATTGGAAAAGACTCTGATGCTGAGAAAGATTCAGGGCAGGAGGAGAAGCAGGCAACAGAGGATAAGATGTTTGGAGGGCATCATTGACTCAATGGACATGAATTTGAGCAAACTCTGGGAAATACTGAAGGAAAGAGAAACCTGGCATGCTGCAGTTCATGGGATCACTTAGACTCAACTTGGCAACTGAACAACAACAACAAGATGATCAAGATGCATTAAGCTATCAAAGATAATCAGTGACAGAGAATATAGATATGATATCAATATATAGATATAAAACCAAAATATTAAAATATTCTTTAAGATCCATTGAGAAATCAGAGGAGGTACTGATTTAAAGTTTGTTCATGTAATGAGGTTGATGGTAGTGGGAATGCGTCAAACAGGAGCACACATAGGCAGTTTTGACAAAGAGGTTTGGAGAGCAAGCAGTATGTTCTGAAGGACTTGGAAAAAAGAAGGAAAATGAGGATTTGAAGAGCCTCATTCTTTAATGAGTTGCACAGGACCCAGGACCTTGGTGACCCACAATAAATTCATGAGTAGATACTGTCTAAGACTGTGGAAGCTCAGGAAATAAAACTCACTGGGTAAACATAATATATTTAGGTGACCATCCTCTCATTTGAGTAAGTGGAAAGTTTTGATATTACTTATTTTATTGCCACTAATCAGTACTAACAAAAAGCTAAGTTCTTCTTGGAACACCATAATATTTAAAATATTTTAAATGCCAGGATCAGTAACCTAGCCATTATATATTCATTATACAGTCTACAGACAAATGCAAGTTAGTAATAAGTGCATGTCAAAATTGCATCTTGCCTGAGAATGTATAATAATAGCAAATGTAAGAATAAATGGTTAACATTATTTCTGTTTAAAATAACAGGTTAGGCTAACTGCTGTAACAGATAAGCCCCAAATCTCAGTGACTTATCATAGTAAAAATTCATTCTTCACTCAAATTACAGACTCCTGAGATTCCGTGAAGTAGGTATACGTGAATGTATTCGTATATAGGAGGTCTGTTTCATGTAGTCATGCAGGCACCCAGGATCTACCACTTTGAGATTCTTTCAGGGCTTCAGGATCCCCTGTGGTATGCTCTGCAGCCAGCTAGTTGAGAAAAAATACACAGGATTGTGGAAAATACACAGGAATAAAGGCAAGCCTGGACAAGGTCCCCACCACCTATTTATATTCCAGGTACCCATCTACTGAACAGAAAGTGCTAAATGTTGTCTAGTTGTGTGTCCAGAATGAAAGAAGGAATATGGATATTGGTAAGCACTATCATTATCCCCAGAAAATAGGTAATAAATTCTCATTTCAGTGACAAAACAGCTGTATGATATATAGCCTATGAATATAAAAAATCAGGATTCTGATTAATATTATCATATCAGAATTTACATTGAGATAAGTGATGTCTCTTTTCTGCTGTTACTTGGAAAAGCTGTATGTTTACTGCATGAAAGCCACTGATGACTCTCACTTTTTTTAAATTGAGATATAATTGACATATTATATAATTTACAGGTGTACAACATAATGATTCAATATTTGTATATGTTGTGAAGTGATCACCATGTTTTAAACTCTTTTTAAAAAAGGATTTTCCCTGGAATATGTGCTGGTTCTTTTAAACATTCACAACAAATATCCATTCTTAGAGGATGAATTTGATATCATAAAAACTAAGTTACAATAAGTTGGGTCAGATACAAAGATTAAACAATGAGTTTTATTTTTTCATAATATTCACAAAGCAATTCCAAAATAAACATTTTTAGAATGCATTGATTAATGATATCACTGTTGAAAAAAATATAGCTGTATTTCTTAACATAGATGCCATTTTTTGTTGTTTAGTCACTAAATTGTGTCTGACTCTTTTGCAGCCCTATGGACTATAGCCCGCCCGCCTCCTTTGTCCATGGGCTTTCCCAGGCAAGATTACTGGAGTGGACTGCGATTTCCTTCCCCAGGGGCTTCTTCCCAACCTGGAGATCAAACCTGAGTTTCCTGCATTCGCAGGTGGATTCTTCACCACTGAGCAACCAGGAAGCCCAGATGCCATTCAGATTTGGGGAAAGGCATCTGCAATTTGAATCTATGAACCTTCAGGCCGTTGAAACCAGGAAACAGAGCAGGCGGCTAGGTAGTCAGAGACAAGGGGAGGTGGGTAGCACTGCAAGAGTGAAAATCTCTCTTTCTCACCATAGGTCAAGAGTCTCTCCTCAATTTTCTCACTCTTGTTTTTTTCCAGACATTGAAAAGAATGCTCATAAGCATCAACTAAAAGAGCTTTACCTTTTGGATGGATCTCAATCATTTATTCCCTTTCATCAGTTTGGTTTTATAAAAAGTCCTTTCTTGGGAGAAGATTTTTAATTAAGGACATAACACTGTCCTTTAAAATCCTACTGCATACAGTTTATCAGGCTACATGATTTGGTAATATGTAATATTAACATATTTGATGATTCATAGTTAAAGCCTCCAAATAGTGAATATTTTAAAGCGTCTAATAAAACAATGAATGCAAACCAAAAAAAAAAATTTTTTTTTAAGTTAAAAAAAAAAAGTTTTGCAATGTACTGTGCTTTCCAAGCAACAGGGAAAGGTTTTTAACAAGGCCTTCTACCTGGGGAAATGAGCACTTTCACTAAATGTTGGACGGAATGCGTGTTGATAAGAGTTTGTAGGAGGCAATCTGGCAATGCATGTGAAAAAATAGCCTACTTTTGGACCCACAATTATCAATTCCAATTTAGGAAATGCCCAAAGAAAATCACTAGGCAATTTGTAAATCTGGCTAAGTAGGAACCCATTTCAGCTTTGTTTATGACAGTGGAAATGTAAAATAAACAAAAAAATCCTAAAAGTATATTATGTCATGATTAAATATAGTATACCCATTCAATGAAATGATATTCAGTGATAAAAAGGATGCAGTTATTGACCCTAAAGATCAACATGACCCTAAAGCCAGGCTTTAGCAGTACGTGAACCGTGAACTTCCAGATGTTCAAGCTGGTTTTAGAAAAGGCAGAGGAACCAGAGATCAAATTGCCAACATCCGCTGGATCATCGAAAAAGCAAGAGAATTCCAGAAAAACATCTATTTCTGCTTTATTGACTATGCCAAAGCCTTTGACTGTGTGGATCACAATAAACTGTGGAAAATTCTTCTAGAGATGGGAATATCAGACCACCTGACCTGCCTCTTGAGAAACCTATATGCAGGTCAGGAAGCAACAGTTAGAACTGGACATGGAACAAACTGGTTCCAAATAGGAAAAGGAGTATGTCAAGGCTGTATATTGTCACCCTGCTTATTTAACTTCTATGCAGAGTACTTCATGAGAAATGCTGGGCTGGAAGAAGCACAAGCTGGAATCAAGATTTCCCGGAGAAATATCAATAACCTCAGATATGCAGATGACACCACCCTTATGGCAGAAAGTGAAGAAGAACTAAAAAGCCTGTTGATGAAATTGAAAGTGGAGAGTGAAAAAGTTGGCTTAAAGCTCAACATTCAGAAAATGAAGATCATGGCATCTGGTCCCATCACTTCATGGAAAATAGATGGGGAAACAGTGGAAACAGTGTCAGACTTCATTTTGGGGGGCTCCAAAATCACTGCTGATGGTGACTGCAGCCATGAAATTAAAAGACGCTTACTCCTTGGAAGGAAAGTTATGACCAACCTAGATAGCATATTGAAAAGCAGAGATATTACCTTGCCAACAAAGGTCCATCTACTCAGGGCTATGGTTTTTCCTGTGGTCATGTATGGATGTGAGAGTTGGACTGTGAAGAAAGCTGAGCACTGAAGAACTGATGCTTTTGAACTGTGGTGTTGGAGAAGACTCTTGAGAGTCCCTTGGACTGCAAGAAGATACAACCAGTCCACCCTAGAGGAGATCAGTCCTGGGTGTTCATTGGAAGGACTGATGCTGAAGCTGAAACTCCAACACTTTGGTGACCTCATGCGAAGAGCTGACTCATTGGAAAAGACTCTGATGCTGGGAGGGATTGGGGGCAGGAGGAGAAGGGGACGACAGAGGATGAGATGGCTGAAAGATATCACCAGCTCAATGGACATGAGTTTGAGTGCGCTCCGGGAGTTGGTGATGGACAGGGAGGCCTGGCGTGTTGCGATTCATGGGGTCGCAAAGAGTAGGACACAACTGAGCGACTGAACTGAAAGATCAATATGCTATGTATGCTGCTAAGTCACTTCAGTCGTGTCCGACTCTGTGAGACCCCATAGACGGCCTCCTACCAGGCTCCTCTGTCCCTGGGATTCTCCAGGGAAAAACACTAGAGTGGGTTGCCATTTCCTTCTCCAATGCATGAAAGTGAAAAGTGAAAGTGAAGTCGCTCAGTTGTGTCCGACTCTTAGCGACCTCATGGACTGCAGCCTACCAAGCTCCTCCATCCATGGGATTTTCCAAGCAAGAGTACTGGAGTGGGGTGTCATTGCCTTCTCCGATGCTATGTATATGGATATGTAAGAAAAGCAATTATAAATTAGGATGATTAGTCCATCTTTCATCTTATACTGTATAGGGGTAAAAAAGCCTTCAAGATGTATAACAAATGTTATTAGAGTGGTTTATGGGTAGTGTTAATTTTTTCCTTTTAAAAAAAAAACCTTATATGTTCTCAACCTCCCCCTCAATGGGCATATATTTGTAAAGAATATATACTAGGAGTAGTATTGCATAATGTGGATTCTGGACCATACTGCCTGGTTTTGCATCCCATTTTTTCCTTTTATATAAATATTCTATTGAGCATATAATTTAACCTTTCTGTGTCTCTGGTTTCTCACTGCAAAATGCAAGTAATTCTGTACCTACCTCATCAGGCTAGAGTGAGGATTAGAAGTGGTAATATGCTATGTTGTGCTAAGTCACTTCAGTCATGTCTGACTCTTTGTGATTGCATGGACTGTAGCCTGCTAGGCTCCCCTGTTCATGGGATTCTCCAGGCAAGAATACTGGAGTGAATTGCCCTGCCCTCCTCCAGGGGATCTTCCTGACCCAGGGACTGAACCCATATCTCCTGCATTGGCAGGCAGGTTCTTTACCACTAGTGCCACCAGGGAAGCCCCAGAAGTGGTCATTACCCAGAAGCAGTATATAATATAATAGAAGTGGTATATATATAATAGCAGTGGGTATAATATACCCAGGTAATTAGTCAATATGCATGAAGCAAACACCATATAAATATTGTAATTCAGTAATTAGTAAAATAATGGAGCTATTTCCATTTTTAGAAAAATAAAATCACTATTTTCATATGCAAATTAGTGAAGAAAGCAAGATTCCCTCACGGATACTAACAATTTTAAAGTAGGTTCACAAAATACAGTAAGACTGCAATGGAAAGCAACCTGCCATTCCTCAAATTACTACATGAGGCAGTTAAGTACACTAGGTTCCAAACAGGAAAGTCACGAACACAGTTCTGAGCCCTTGCAAATCACACAACCTCCTGTGCCTCCGATTCCTCAGTTATGAAGTGGAGACCACAGAGGCATTGGAGATTCTATAAGGCAATGGCCTTATAGGGCTATTCTCTAGATTCGTTAAAATAAGCCATGTGAAGTGCTTATTAGCAAGCTCTCTGTAAAGGTTAGCTATTATTATTATCATTATTATTAATGACTACCCTTGAAAATAAGTGTTTGACTGGAACTGGTCCAAGAAAATATCACAAACACCCCGAGATTAGACAGAGTACCAAAGTGGGACCAAACAACTGATCACTAGAAGAAGAAAAGCAAATTTCTGGTCTGGCAGATGCTGCATAGAAATAGGTGCTGAGGTATCACAGAGCAGGGATCCCAGCTCAAGCATAAAACCCAAGGAGACTCTCAAGTGGAAGGACTCTAAAAATAAAAATAGAAAAAGAGAACAACCATTTTATCCACACTATACCCTGGGTGACTGGTCCTCTGCATTCTGGTCTTCCTTTTACAGAGGAGGAAACAGATTCAGAAAAGATGAATACTTTGTTCAAAATGGTGTGTAAACAGCAAAGGGAGGTGTGTGTGGCGGTGGTGGTAGACAAGATCCTAGGCTAAACCTTAAAGAGAATCTGTGCTCTGTGCACATCCTTGCCAACTCTGGAGCAGCGATCATAAACGGCGGGACACATAAGACAGGGACCACTTCCTCCCTTGGTAAAAATGAGTCCAAGTACCAAGTTCAGAGTCCAGTATGAGACGCTTAGCCCCCAATCTAGGGATCCTCCTGTGTCACTGAAATGGCCCAAGCCTAGAAGACTGAGAATCCACGTATAGTGAGTGAATCCAAGCTGAGGGGGAGCAGAAAGATGGGGGAAGAAGGTGAAAGGAGCTAGGCTGCTTGTCCTGGTTTTGTCATAGATCTTTCTTGTATGTATGCAACATCTTTATAAAACAATGAGACTTTTTCCACAACTCAATTCTAAGAGTCTGTGTGTCTGACTCAAAAGATAACTTCTACATTTCTATTTTCGTGTCAAGAACAGAAAATCCTCACAGCAACTTCCCAGAGCTGGCTGCAGTAGAGAGGCTAGGCTAGATAGACTCTGTATCTAGGGAGGAGGGCCCTAACACTAGGTCTGGCTCTTACCATCTCATTTCCCCTTGCTGCTAGGCCCCCAACTGGGCACTTTGATTCTCAGTCATTTTCAACGAGTAGCAAACCCCTCCCCTCCAACCCCCGCATCGGCCAATAGAGGGCGGCCTGTCTCTTCTTCCAGAAGTCTACCAGCCGCATACTCTGATTCCTTTTCCTTTCAGACCTGTTCCGTCCCAAACCCACCCAACTCCAGTTTAGAAGACTCTCTCCTTCCCCAACCAGCCCTTTCAAGTGCTTTTTTTTTAAAGGCATTTCCTAAAATCTAGAGAGAAGGGCGACAGATGGAAAGTTAAAACATCCTTTTGTCTGTAATTCTTCCATCCCTCTCTTCCACTCCTGTACTCATGTGTTCTTAGAAGCTCTGGCCTCTCCAATGGACTGACAATCTAATGGGGGTGAATCAGAACCATTTAGAGAAAGGTTTATATTACAACATATTTATTCACATATTTAATTTATATATATAATATAAGCATTTGTAATATAACATGATAAATGTAAGCAGAGGTGATTACAAAATGCTATAGAACAGCTAAGGGAATAAGCTCAAGATGCTTCCCAGAAGAGGAGGCATTAAACCATATTTCATGTATGCTTCTAACTCTTATATTTGTACATGTCTTTCAGGGTCTGTATAACGCCCCCAGTTCCCTCTCTCCCTTGACCCCCAGTTGTCACCATGTTGGGCCCACCTAATCTCTCTTTTGAATCCTTAGTCTGTTTTCTGAAGATGAGGGAATCCTTTTGTGTCTGAGCCCCAATCTCAGTGCTTTGGCTTCTGGCCACCTACTGTCTCTCCTGGATCCCAGAGGGGAAACGGCTATTTCATAACTGAGGTCCTACTTTACACGCTGTTTCAGGTAAGCTGCCAGGCCCTTGCAGGTTTCTTATTTGCCACTAGTTACAGGCTTTAAGGAACTATGCTTGTTTTCTGTTTCTCTATTAAGGCTATGTAAAGGACCATGTGTAAGGAATTTTCTCAGCTGTTACATCCAAATTCGTGTACATTTGACTTCAATTCCCATGAGGAGTCAAGACTATCACCTGTGTTGATCTACCTTCCAGAAGGTTCTACCTCTGGAATCCCAGGAACGATGTCCCTTGCTTGTGATCAATCTCTAGGTTTCTCTAACTTTAATATATTGTCTTTAAAAATAAAATAAACAAACATAAAAGCAAGACCGTGGCAATGTTTCTCTTTTCTTTCAACTACAGTAGCTTTCTCGCTTCTGTATTTTTTTTTCCATCACCTGACCTTGGCTTTTCCTCTCAAGTCCTACAATGTTATCTGTTACATTTTAATAATGTCTTTATACTTGCATTTGAACAGAAATATAGATAACCTCCTCTGCAAGAGTGGAAAGGGCCTTTTAACACAGCTCAATGATGACAGCTTGTTGGCAAATCCCACGGTAGTGTACTGGTGCCTTGTTGGGGTTCAGGAGACAATCATGTTCAACAGCGTTGTATGTTTTATTGTTCTTGAACTTTGCTAATGGAATATCAAGCATATCTGAAATGATTTTACCACTTAATACTTATAGAACCTTAGAGTATGAGGGCCTTTGGAGATCATCTAACCTGACCTCCTACACAACTACAGGAACTGTCTCTACAACATCCCTGGAAACGAGTCATCTCAACAGCTCTTTAAATGCTTCCAGAAAATGGTATGCTCACTCCCCAGTTTTCACTGCTGACAATCAGTGATAATTAATGAGCCTCTTCCCCTTCTCAGGACAAAGAACTATGACTGGAGCAATGTTTAGTTTTCTGATTCCAATGACTGGGGAATATTCCACTAGTACCTTTGGCTTTTCCATTCAGGATTAGAGTGGTTAAACCAAAATGTTTATAAGAAGTATAAATTTGTTCCACAAACAGAAGATTTCAAAGGCATCTTTGTTTCTTCTCTCCTTACACTGCTCTGCTATTAACTTTGGGTTCATTAGTCAGGATTTTCAGATCCACTTGGCTGCCACCTTCCTGCAGCCAGACCATCTTGGATCAAAAGGTCGGCAGGCCATTTCCATCTCACACCTGCCACGAGATCTGATTTTTCTTCCCCCCTACACTGATCCTAGTCACTTTCTGTTAATTCACTAATTTTATTGACCCTGTAACACATCCTGGGAATTGTGGGCCATTACAGAACCTATCACTTCGAGATGCTTTTTCTGACAGCTACAGATGAGAAACAACCTCCACACGATGCATTCTGCACCATTTCAGCTGCTGCTTTACCTGGTTTAACACAAAGAACATCTTCTTTATTAGCACATTCACAGAAAATGAAAAAAATTAAAACCCACTTTTGTCCACCACCTTGGGGAAAAGGGGGCAATGACAGATGACATTAATGATGCATGAGATTTGCAGGTTTAGTCATGTCAAGACTTGTAGTAATCCAATTCGGCCTTACTCAAGGGAGAAAAATTCACCTCTACTTTCCATCCGTCCCCTCCTTTAATGAAGCACCTCGGCACAGACGGCAGAGCGACAAAACACACCAGGATGTGGACAGCTAAAACGCACTCGAGCTACAGCGGCCCCCAACAGTCTTCCCTCCTATCCTCCGGTATATTTACCTAGACCTTTTAAAGTACTTAATTAATTCACCAGCAGCTTCGCTGGAGGCGTCTCGAGCGTTCCGAGACTCCATTACATAATATCTTTTACAAACTCTATTCCCAGCTCGAGTGGAAGATGGATTCTCATCCAGTTTTGCAGAGGTTCCATGCGTTTTGCTTCCCTTTCCCGGGTTTCGATCCGGCACCCCAGCCAAGGGCTGCCGCCTTCCCCTCCGCCCCGAGCTCCGGGTTCCCCGCCACTCTCCGAGCTCAAAGCGTTTCCCGGAGGTGCATCTGCCTCGCCCTCGGGACTCCCAAGCCAGCCACGGTGTCCCCGAAGGCTGGCGGGCGCTCGGGGACGCCGCAACTCTCGTAGCTCGCCGGTGCGCCCGAGCCGCAGCGCGCCAGCGATGCCGTAGCGGGAGAGGCGCGCGAAGACTCGGCCGCAGGGCCGGCTCGGTGCGCCGGACTCGGGGAGGCGGAGGGGGAGGAGAGGGAGGAGAAGGCGTGCGAGGGAGGAAGGGCCCGGCCGCCGGGGAGGGAGGGCGGAGGAGGGGGAGGGGGCCGGCCGGCCAA